>JBBMEG010033346.1:0-21594 GCA_037832605.1 Cyclanthera cordifolia
CAAAAATCCGACACTAAATGTGACCGACACCAAATATCCGTGTTTTTGAAAAAAAATTTGTTTGACCGACACCTATTTCCTTATTTGTAGTAGTGACATGCCAGTATGCATTTAATTTCTAACATTTCAAAAAATTCCTTTGTTAGAAGTCGTTAAGACCACTTGTTATGTTTTAAATAGATTTTAAATTAGGTCTTGTTTAGAGAAAACTCATTATGAACTTTGGCATAAAAAAATTTCAAATATTGGGTATTTCAAAGTTTTTGGCTACAAATGTTTTATTTTGTAGAACAAAAAAATGGAAAAATTGATTCTGAAACGGATGTTGGTATTTTTCTTGGTTATTCTTCTACTAGTAAAGTATATAGATTTTTCAATATGAAAACATTTACTATTGAGGAATCCATGCATGTTGTGTTTGATGAATCTTACAAAAGCTTTTCTAATGTGTCTATATGTGGTGACGATTTAGAAGAAAATTTTGGAGATTTCCTTGCTAGTGAAAAAGGCAAGGAGATTGTCTCATATAAGGAAGAAACAATCCTAAATGAAAAGAATGATCATGGTTATTAATAGCTATACGTGTAGCTCAAGATTATTGTCAAGAGGAAAGTATAGAGATTACGAAGAAACTTTTGCACTCATTGCTAGATTAGAAGCTATTAGAATGTTACATGCTTTTGCTTCTTATAAAAAATTTATTTTGTATAAATTGGATGTATAAAGTGCATTTTTAAATTGTTATATTATAGAGGAAGTTTATGTAGAACAACCTCTGGATTTTGAAAGTTTTGATTTGTCAAATGATGTATGCAAGTTGAAAAAGGTTTTTATGGCTTAAAACAAGCCCCAAGAGCTTGGTATGATAGGGTTAGTAATTTTCTTTTTGAAAATGACTTTAAGATAGATAACCTTCGCACTACTTTCTTTATTAAGACTAAAGAAAATGATATGATTTTAGTGCAAAATATATGTGGATTATTTTTAATTCCACTAATCTGTCTTTATGTAAAGAATTTTCTAAACGTATGTATAATGAGTTCGTAATGAGTATGATGGGAGAGCGTAGCTTCTTTCTTGGACTTCAAGTCAAACAACTCAAGAATGAAATTTTCATAAGTCAAGAGAAATACACAAAGGATTTGCTCGAAAGATTCAATCTTAATGAAGATAAAATTGCAAAAACTCGTATGAGTACATCGATCAAACCTAACATGGATGAAAATGGTAATTCTATGGACATAAAAGCTTATCGAAGTCAGATCAAATCTCTTTTTTATATAACCGTAAGTAGACTCAATATCATGTTTAGTGTATGTCTTTGTGCTAGATTTCAATACTGTTCTATGGAATCTCATTTGCATGTCGGAAAAGAATATTTAAATATTTGCTTGGTACTATTGATTAGGCTTGTGGTATCCTAGAAATGTTGAATAATTTAGTAGCATAATCCGATACGGATTTTCCGGAATTTTACTTCATCGTAGATAGTGGAACTTGTCAATTTCTTGGAAGTTCCTTAGTATCTTGTTTAGAAAAAAGCAAATTTCGGTTGTCTTATCTACTACCGAAGTGCAATATAATGCGGTAGCTAGTTGTGTGTCCAAATTATTTGGATGAAATACACTTTATGTGATTTTGGTTTAAAATTTGATAATGAGTCGACATTTTGTGATAATACTAGTGCTACTAATTTGACCAAAAATCTTATCGATCATTCAAGAACTAAACATATTGATATTAGACATCTCTTTATTGGAAAACATGTGCATTGTGGTCATATTATTCTTGATTTTGTAAGTTCAAATAATTAATTAGTGGATATTTTCACCAAGCCCTTAAATGAAGAATCTTTTTACAAAAATAGGTTAAAGCTTAGTATTATTGGTGGTGATACCTCTTGAATTTATTTATTTTTCAAATTGACAGGCGGAGCTAATTTGAAAAATTCATGTTCATAGGGAAATTAATTTGAAAAATTCACGTTCTAATGGAGAGCATTAAAATTTTTATGGACGATATTCATATTTAATTTTTTTTTTTTTTTATGATTCTAAAGGAGGAGATTATTTATTGTTTCATCGTTCATTGATGCAGTAATTTAGGGGAAGAATTAATGCTTTGAGTAATATTTCATATATGAGTTTTATGATGATATATTAAATTTTACTTGATATTGTACACATTAACAACATTGAATTTTATGATCTTGAAGCTATTTTTTTTTAGAAGATTGTCATCATCAAAAGGAAAGATTGTTGGCTATTTGGCCTTTTATTCCTATTAAAGGTGTCTTGGAGACACTAACGTTATCTTTGATAATGTTGAAGATATGGAGTATTTATACCTAGAGATGGAGTTGATGTACTTTAATAAACCCTAGTTAATTGTAGATGCACTAAAGGATGTAAGGGCTATTGAGTGCAAAGTTGATCTACAAAACAAAAAGAGGTGTGAATGGGAAGGTGCAAACTTTCATGGCTAGACTAATAGCAAAGGGCTTCACTTATAGAGAAATAGTAGATTATGAAGAGATCTTCTCCCCTGCTTCTATGATAAAGTCTATTAGCGTCCTCTTATTCATTGCCTCATATTATGACTATGAGATATGACAGATGGATATCAAGACATTTTTTAATAACAATCTTGAAGAGGAAATTTACATGAGCCAACCAGAAGGGTTGTTTCCAAGGGAAAAAAGCAAAATGTTTACAAACCTGTTAAGTCTATTTATGGATTGAAACGAGCATTCAAGTATTGGAATAAGCGATTTGATGATGCGATCAAATCATATGGATTTGGGAAGAACGTTGATCAACATTGTGCTTACAAGAAGGTCATTGACAATAAAGTGGCGTTTATAATGTTGTATGCAGATGACATCTTACTCATTGGGAATGGAGTAAGAATGTTGACTAATATCAAGCAGTAGCTAACTAACAAATTTTTGATGAAGGGTACGGATGACGCTTTGTAGGTTCTTGGGATCCAAATCCTAATTGATCGATGCAATAGTACGCTAGCCTTGTCTCATGCATCGTATATTAACAAGAAGTTGTCAGATATGCAATGAAAGATTCCTAAAGTTGCCAATTACCTTTTAGACAAAGAATCCCATTGTCTAAGGAAAACCGTTATAAGACACCTCAAAAGGTTGAGAAAATGAACGGATACCCTACCATCAACGGTAAGAAGCTTGATGCATGCTTTGTTGTGTACAAGACCTGATATATGCTACGCGATAAGGAATTGTCAGTAGATATCAGTCAAATTAAGGATTAGATTATTGGACAACGATTAAGAATATACTCAAGTATCTTAGGAGAATGAGAAGTTATATGCTTATATGCGGTCCTAAGGATTTAGTCATTATTTAGTATACATAGTCCGATTTTCAAACTAATAAGCACTCTAGACGACCCACATAAGGATCAGTATTTACCCTCAATGGTGCAACTATAGTTTGGAGAAGCATCAAGCAAGAAATCATGTAGCCAATCCTTTTACGATGACTCTCTTGGCTAACAATTTTGTGAGGGTTATGTAAGGAGTTAGGTCTACATAAGGAGTCATTCACTGTCTAAAGCAAGTATGAGATTTTGCTAAACATGTAATTGTCCTATTAGGGCTTTAGTGCAAGTGAGAGATTTTTAGGAGTTGTGCCCTAAAGGCCTAGTAGTTTATATATTTAAGAACAAGTATTTAATGTCAGACATTAAATGTTATTTTAAGTTATTAACAAGATTCATTATTTTCTTGACATTGCTCGTTTAATATTAAAACGTCATTCAGCCTTATCGCATTAATTGGATTAATGTTGAAATACTGTTGGTTTTAGATAAATACTTTGACCATTTTGGGAGATATAAGTGGATATAGTTCCATGTTTATAACATAAATTGTATACAGGTTGTTCACATGGAAACATTTAAGTGAGGGCGCCTATGCAAAAATAAGTTTATGAATTAGACGAAACCATAAGTTTTATAATCGAGCTAGTAAGTACGTTATAGGCTCATATCAACTTCTTTGATAAGGATGATTGTATATCGATGCAATCTTAATCTTGAGTGGGTTAGGAACTCCTACTTTATGAAACGTCTTTTGATATGCATGGGTTAGACTAGTCAAACAACATTGGGTCAATAAGCCTCCCACGTGAGTGATTGTCGAAGTGAGTAGCTGGGAACGCAACGTCACTAGAAGGAATTAACGCCTTTTCTAATATTGATGAAGCAGTAGAGTTGTTCCCTTAAGAACTAATTCTGGTGCTTGAACAATTGGATCTCGCCTTTTATTGGTCCAAGACGACATTCATTTATAGTGGAGTTGTAAACAACTTGTTCATTAGAGAAATTAGTAGCGCTTAAGAAAAAGATGTAATCTTACGAGTAGAACAAACATTTGACCTAGTTGTGAGTTACAAAAAAGCTCGTGAAGGATCATATTGCAAAAGAGGAGGCCTTTAGTAAAATAAGCCGGATGTTAACTAAGAGGGATCAAATCCCAGTTCGTTATAGCTTTCAACCTAGAGGTCCATCGTTCCTGGGCTAGCTCATAACTGCTGGTACACTATTTCATTAGAGAAATAAATTTGATAAGTTCAAATTCAAGAATTAATTATGCGGGACATAGTTAGTAGGAGTATTAATTTAAATAGTTAACCTTAATTAATTAATATATTGGATATATTAATTTAATAATTATTAGATAAATATGAAAGAGGAAATAATAATTTATCGGATCAATAAATTAAAAATAAGTATGGGATAAATATTGAGTTCTAAATAAAAATTATGTTGGACATATTAGGTTTGATAAGTATTTGATAATTATTATTAAGTTTGAGAATTATAAATTAATAGGTTAAACATAATAATTGGTTTAATATTAGCTAACTAATAATAGAGAATATTAATTAATATGTTAGACATATTAAATGAATTATTAATTGTTGGATAATTATTAAAGTAGATAATTAATTTATTAGATATATTAGTGGTAGAGATTTATTCATTAATATATTAGATATATTATGAAATTGATAATTATTGGATAAATATCAATTAAATAAAAAAACGATATATTGACCAAATTCGAAATTTCCTTCCCATAAATTGAGGAAGGAAAAACAGTTCGAGGGATGAAATTCAAATTTCATATTCTAAATTGCTCCTCTATATTAGATATTCAAAGATGTTATATTTTTATAATTTAAATATTCACTCATCTACTATAAAGAGAATGCATTTGAGATCTTCATTCTCACCTGCCTCAAGTAAGAGTAACCTTATTCTTAAATTGAGAAGACTTCTGAGAATTGAGGCATCTTTTTCTTCTTTAGTTAAAATTCTTCCCAGCTCATTTTTTATTAAGAAGCTTTCCTGGAAGCACCCAGTGTAGCATTGGAGACATGTCCTGAAAGATTAGAGGATTCAATAAAGAAGGTTCCACGAGGATTTGTTCGTGACATTCTCAACATAAAGACCAACAAGAATTATTTTGAGGCGCCAACAAATGTAAGTACTTTATGTATTTTTAAACAACGATTAAACACCTAGGATTTGTATGTAGAATAATCAATAAATAATTGATTTGATTAATTATTGTATTAAAATTTTGTAATTAGCTACAAGCTTCTGTCGCGTTACTTGCCTGCTTCTACCTCAAAATTTTCAACAGTTTATAACCTTAATCGTCTACAATATATGGACTAAGGCTAGGGAACCTAAGTCTTGGTAACACTGTTGGTGCGACCCGCTTTGAAAGTGTTGAAAACGACCGAATCCTTGTTTTTCATGTGAAGATATGTTAGGGGGGCGCCTATGAAAAAAAAGTTTTTGCACAAGACCAAAAGTTTTATGAGCGAGCTGGAAAATCTGTTATAGACTCATATGAACTACTTCGCTAAGGATGATCATATATCGATGTGATATTAATCCTCAATAGGTTGTGAACTAATGCTTTATGAAAGCAATCATCGATATGTATTTGTGCGACCTATCAAACAACACTAGATAAATAAGCCTTTCACGTTATGCATTGTCGTTGGGAGTAGTTAAGAACGCAAGGCCACAAGAAGGAATTCACGCATTTCCTAATATGGAGGAGGAAGTGAAGTTGTTCCCTTGAAAATTGATTCTTGAGCTTGAACAAAGGGGTTCCACCTCTAATTGACTCGAGAGAACATTCGTTTATAATGTGATTATAAACAACTTGTTCATTAGAGGAATCAATGACACTTAAGAAGAAATATGTAATCATAGGGGTAGAATGGATATTTTGACCCAGTTGTGAAGCGTTGCAGATATACCCTAAAAGATTGGATGATTCAATCAAGAAGGATCTAAAGAATTTTTTCGTGATCTTCTCAATATAAAGACCTGCCGAAGTTATTTAGAAGTGTCATACAATATAAGTTTTTATGTTTTATTTAAAACGATTAATCACCTAAAAGTTGCACGTAGATTAATCAATGAATAATTAATTGGATTAATTAGTTATACATTTTTGTAACTAGCTACATGCTTTCACCTCTATGCTCCTACCAACAATTTCCGATAGGTTTAAATCTAGGTGATATCTCTCCATTTACAGAGTTATTTAGCTTCATTTTTATAAGATTTCATGCTTTTTATTTGGTTTATTTAAGCTAACAGCCTAAGAATTTCTTGTTTTTATATATAAGTTAGACAAATATATTACTTTGTCAGTTTAGGCATGATAAATATGAAATATGTTGAAATTGTACTTTTAAGGTATAGACTTTGAATGTTACTCATATTTTGTAGCTGAAAACTCATAAATATTGTGAGCATTCATGTGAGCAAAGGAAAATGGAAGCTGGAGGCATTGGTTTAATCAGTGTGTTGCCGATTCTGGTCCCATTCCTATATTGATGCAAAAGTGTGTATGTCGAAGGCTTTGACAAAGATAATGTATTCTTATTAATGATTAAAAGGATGATGAACGACTAGGATTCATTGTTGCTTGCCCACATCTTAAAATTGTATTTTTCCATTTGACCACACAAGAATTTAATCTTCCATTAAATTCCAAATATTCCATATAACATATTAGGGTTGCCAAGTAAATCATTTAAATAAATCCCCTCCACCTTAGATCAAAAAGGAAACTTATAATATGTTATGTTATTAGAATGATTAATTAATAGTCAAATAAACAACATGATAATAATAAGGTAGAAACACTAAATAAAAACCAACATTTATCATTCAATTATCGATACCATTATACAATAAGAAGTTAAACAAGAATGCTGGGCATTACATCTCTTTCCTCCTGAGTCAAAAATCTTCCCAACATTTATCTAAGGAGCTTCCCACCAAGCACTCAATTCAGCAATGCAAACATACCCTAGAAGATTGGAGGGTTCAATTAAGAATATCTCAAGAAGATTTATTCCTGACCTTCTCGACGTAAAGACCCGCCATAATTATTCAGAGGCGTCAACCACAAATAGTTCTTTATGTTTTTTCTAACAACAATTAATTACCTAGGGTTGCATGAGATTAATTAATAAATAATTAAATTTTTTGTAATCACCTACAAGCTTCTGCCATATTACTTACATGTTCCTACCCCACAATTCCAAACAAGACATACCTATATTAGAATTTTGCTTACATTCGTTGCTCACTTTGATTTTGGGTTAGAGGAAATGGATGTCAAAACAACTTTCTTATATCGAAAGCTTAAGGAAACAATATATATGGATCAATCATTGTGTTTTGAAGCTCTTAAAGAAAGTAAAAGAATATGTTTACTTAAAAGATCTTTATATGGACTTAACAATATCCACGTCAATGGTATAAAAAAGATTTGATTCTCATATGTTTTCAATTGACTTCACTAGAAGTAAGTATGATAGTTGTGTTTACTTAAATAAAGTTTCCAAATCTGAATTATTTATTTACTTCTATCTGTTGATGATATGTAATTGCATGTAAGTCCATGAATAAAATAAATAGGCTAGAAGATCTTTTGAGTAAAGAATTTGACATGAAAGACTTAGGCAATGCAAAACTTATTCTAGGCATGTGTATTATTAGAGAGAGAAAGGAAAACAAGTTGTATTTGCCTTAACATGATTATATAACTAAGCTAGTCAAAAAAGTTGAACATGCATGAAAGTAGGAAAGTGCAAACACCTTTTAGAAATAATTTTAAACTTTTAGTGATGATTCACCTAAGACACCTATTGAGATTGAGGAAATGGTAAATATTTCTTATTCTCCTACTATTGGTAGTCTTATGTATACTATGGTTTGCACTAAACCCGATCTTTCACATCCACTCAATGTTGTTAGTATATTTCTTGCGAATTTTGGTGAAAAACATTGGAATGTTGTCAAAAAGATTTTGAGATATCTACATGTCATACTACTTTATGCTTATGCTATGGTTGAGACGGTGAAAATGAGTCTATTCATATTATGGGTTACGTTAATGCGGATTATGCCCCTGATATTCATTAACGTAGGTCTTTGACTGGTTTTATGTTTAAATTGTTTAATTGTACAATTTGTTGGAAATTCAATTTGCAATCCATTGTTTCTTTGTCTACAACAAAGACTTAATATATTGTCTTAACTGATGCTGCTAAAGAGGCTATTCGTCTTAATGGGATAGTATCAGAATGAAGTTGTAGAGAGAACACAAATGTGATTGTGAATTGTGATAGTCAAAGTGCTTTACATTTATCAAAAAATCATTTTCATCATAAATTAACTAAACATATAGACGTTAGATATCATTTTCTTAGATATATTATCAATGATGGTTTAGTTCAAGTTAAAATGGTTAGTACTTATTTGAATACATCCGATATGTTTACAAAAGTATTACCTTTTGATAAATTTGACCTTTGCATGAGAATGTTGAATATGAGTGCGGAATAGATTTTATTTTCTATGTATTCTTGAAGTATGGTTTGATGTTTTTATGCTTATGCTAATGGAATGTATATGCCAAGTATAGATGTTGGGCTAAGAAGCACATGGCATTTTATGGCAAGCATAAAGCCGATGACAAGTTGTCTGCCATCTTAGTTTTTTTTTAATGATGAAGTATAAGATGGTGGGCTGCCCGTTATCTACTTTAGACCACCGTCTTTTTTTTTTTATTTCGTTGAAAATAGATGATGAGACTCGCCATCTATTTTACCTTTTATTTTCTTCATTTCCTACTCGAAAGCTAGCCATTTCCTCCGTTGTTTTCTTCGTTAAAAGAAATCAGAAATCTCCCTTGTTTCTTTGTTTGATCGACAAACTCCCCCATTTCTCAGTCCAAAACCCGAAAACTTCCCTATTTCTCTATCTGAAACTCGTGAGCTCCCCATTGTTTTATGTGTTCGATCTAATTCCGTGAGTTCCCCATCATTTTCTTTATCTGAAACTCGCGAGCTCCATTAGCTTCAACATCTTCGAACTTGCTTTCTTTAACATTTTTGGCCTCTTCGACCCCACATTGCTTCATCCTTCCATCTTTGGCCACTTCGAGCTTCGTCTAACTTTGGCCATCTTCATCTTCAGTCATCTTCGGCCACAAGGTTTGTTCCAACAATTTTTTATTTTGTTTTTTTAATTGATTTATGAGTTTTTGCATAGCTTGTGATTTGGAATTGTCTGCTCGTTGTATGGAAAATTTAGGATCTTAATATTTTTTGTTGTAGTGAAAAGGAATTATATGTTCTAAAATGGATAATTCTTGTGATTTGAAACTTAGTTTATATTCCATTTTTGTTTGTTATTTATATTCCAATCTTGTTTGTTGATCTTCGAGTTTTAACTTAGTTTGGATGGTTGAAATCTTGAATGATAGCATTTTCAAAGAGGGTGTTTGGATGTGAAATTGTAGAGTAATTATTTCGAGTGATTATTAATGAGGGGTTATTTGAGTTATTTTGATTACTATTTGCTCCAAGTTCTCTTGCACCATTTTGTTTCATGTTTAATTTGTTAACACTTGCCCAAAATTCCCCTACGTCACCTTTGACTTGGCGACGTTAACCTTAAAGCTCTTCTAACAATGAAGACCATACCCGCATACCAACACGAGTCCTTTCTGCATGTTTCATTCTCACTCACATGCATCCTAGGAAATTTCTTAGGAGATCATCCAATCTAGGACTACTTCAAGTTAAGCACACCTAACTTTGTCATTTCTATGTTAGAGCCATGAAAAGGTGCATTTTGTTGGTATAGGTAGTACAGATCAATTCTCTTAAGCCTTTTTACCCCACAGCTCCCTCTTATATATATGTCGACTTGGTTCATTCATGTACCTCGTCACAAACTTGGACGTTACCTTAGGAGTTGAACTTTTTATTAAAAATGTCTTAAGACATTTGAAAGGAATGAATGTCATTTATTGTCCATGTTTGAAATGTGTGAATATAAGGTCTCAAAATTTGAATGTAGTAAGAGATCATTTATTTTTTTGAATGGTATTGATAGAAACTATAGCTTGTGGATTTGGTATGAGGAATTAGTTTTGAGTAAAAGAAAATTTGAAAATGTTTCTAATGAAGTTGAACATGAAGATGACGATGTCGATGACAATGTATGGATGTTCGAGGCTGCACGAGATTATTTTATCGAAAAATCTCAAGCATTTCAGGAATCGATGAAAGATGCAAAGAAACCATTATACGTAAATTGTAAACATTTTACCAAAATATCAAGATTGATTAAGCTTTATAATTTGAAAGCAAAGTTAGGATGAAGTAGTAAAAGTTTCATAGAGTTATTGGAATTGGTATGCTTTTTATTGCATAGTCCTATTGAAGTCTTGACATCCAAAGGTAAGAAACTTTGGATTATGTAGGGATGGAGTCCCATTAGTTATAGCGTTAATCTGATTTAGTTTAAGATATATATTAGAATTATTCTGTACACGTTAACATGTTCTGGGAATCACAATATTGCTGCAAAAATTTTGATTGAAAACTAATAGTTTTAGTATCTTATATCATATTTTTAATTTTTAGCCTACACTACTTTAATTTATAAGTTTTGAAGTGTTGAAAGGGAGGCGATGTATGTTTTAGTTAGAACTAAAGTTAAGGTTGAAATTAGTTAAAGTAAGAAGGTTAATTTTGTATGTATATATATTTAGAAGTTGAAAGAAGTGTAGGTTAGAGGTGAAAAATGAGGTTTGGAGGTTAGAAAATGTGGTTTGAGGTAAAAGGATTAAGGTTCGAGGATTTTCCATAAAGGAAAATCTAACAACTTTGTTTTCTAAAATAAAATAGTTTTAAATGTTGGGCACAATAGATGTCGGCATAAAATAATGACGTCATTGAAAACATTTCATGATCACGGGTGCCATGACGAGGGTAACACCATTTTTTTAAGAATTTTCTTTTCTACAATAGATGAGGCACAATAGATGATTGGCATAAAAGATGGTGCATGATAGATGGCTGACAGAGCACAATAGATTGCTGACATAATAGATAAAAGCACAATAGATAGCTGACAGAATAGATGATAGGCATAATAAATGGCTCGAAGAATAGATAAGGTACCACTCGCCATGTATTTTGCCCCACCCCTCATCTTTTATTATAGTTAGCGGGCCCCACTTGCTATCTTTGCTTTAATTTTGCATAGTCCAAGATGGAAACTGTTATATAAATGGCCTAGCCTAGACTTTAATTAGGTATTTGATTTAACTAAACACTAATTATGCATCATGTATCATTTAGGTAAATACATAGTTACGAATTAATTAGTTTAGATAAAAGCTAATCAGTGATTAGATGGTAACCACTTTAATTAGATGATTAGTTATGAAACAAACTAAGCAACAGTTAAGTATCTCATTAATCTCATTTGCACTCATTTGGATTAATATAAATATGTGTCATTGGCATCCTCAATTACCCAAGCTATTGACATAATTTATCTTTGAGAGAAAATTCCTTTTGAAATACTAATTGTGTTTAGTGTTTCAAAAAATAAATAAAAAATTACCAAGAGGGCAAGGTTTTGTGTGAGAAAAAGAGAAGAGAAAAAAGGTTTCTCGGTTTGGTAATCGCAGGCAACAACTCCAAGCAATGCATCAGGTACGATCATAATTCTTTGATGCTTTCTTCCCCATTGTGTTCCTTCATCCCTTTGAGTGCTTGGTGCCAGAAGCAAAGAAGCTTCAAGAAGAGAGGTTTTGTCATTGTGGATCTAAAATTCCAAGAACTTCAAGTAGGTGTATCTCTTCCCTTTCTCCTTATTCTTGGCTGTATGGTTTTAAGTTTCTTTAGGCAATTTTGTTGGTTTTTCATATTCTTGTAAATCCTTCTTGTATCTTTGTTATTGGTTTAATCTTGTAATAATCTCCGATAAAATTGGTTTTTCATATTCTTGTAAATCCTTGTTGTATCTTTGTTATTTGTTTAATCTTGTAATAATCTCCGATAAAATTGGTTTTTCATATTCTTGTAAATCCTTGTTGTATCATATTCTTTCTTGTAATATTTTACATTCAACACGTTGTCATTTTAAAGTTGTTGAAAGAAGTCCAATGAATAAAAACTCTTTTGATATTTGAAAATTCATCATTTGCAATCGCTAATTTTATCAATCATAAGAACTCATACATAAAAAGAATGACAACTAAAAAGCTATTTACTATATATATATATCAATCTTTTCCTCCTCGCAACGAAAGGGTAACCATGTTCTTACCATCGAGCTCATGACGCTGGTGTTGAACTGGATTAACACTAAACAACAAAATCATTGTGCCACAAACCCTTTCGGTTCTTACATTGCATTCCTAATTACACTTCTTAATCAAACTTGACTGTTAGTGAATCACTAACAAAAATCAAACTTCACTTTTAAGCTCGATATTGAATTAAAATATAGAAGATTAAGCAAAAATAAATTCAACTAATTAAGACCTATCAGATTCTTCTACACTTAATACATGCTTATTCTCACTATGTTTTAACTAAACATATAAATATTTCTTTTTTCTACTTTTTCATCTATATTAATATTGAAAATTTTCAATAAAGTCAATAAATCATCCAAGTTGAAATTTCAACTACTTTTAAAAGAAATAGCATTCATAAACATATTTTATTTAAAAACTCAAGCATCTCATAAATTTAAAAAAAAGAAAAATCAAATGCAACAAGACTCACACCCTCTCAAGGTTTCACTTAATACTCTTAAAATATTTTAGGTGTTTTTACTCTCAAACTCGAAGCATAGCATGTTATTACCATAGACTTGCAAATGAATTAAATCTCTTCCAGTATAAATGAATTGAATACAAAAATCAAAAAGACTTCACAAAGGTTGTAACGTGGCTTAGGTAAAGGTTGGATAAAAGGTAAAGGTAGTATCATATATTCCTAAGTGAGCCTATAAATCCCAAGCCACGAAACCATGAGAGTTTTATAAATAGATAACTCTCCCTTATTTGCACAGGACAGAAAAACGAAAAAAAAGAAAATTCAAATTGAAGACAGAAAAATCATAGATATCACAACATCACGTCAGATAATCCATAACATCAAATAGTTTGAGAATAAGGTCGCAAGCCCTTAGATCAACATCGTTAGAAATCCTTCAAGATTTTGACATTTTGAGAGAAAGAATCAAAGGAGAAACATTAGAGATTGTAGCACATGCACAAATCAATAAAATTCAATATTCAGTTACACGTGCCTTGCTTCCATATTTGACAGTAAAATCTAGTTTGATCAAATTGGCACACCTAGTGGGACCATCTATACCTCTCATTTAAATCTTTTTATAGAATCAAATATGACATTTGGAAATGCCACATTAGAACCCTCAATGACGTCGCGAAAAGTTATAGCCAAATCCGTTGCGATGTTAGAAGCTTTAATGACATCCGGAAGAGTTGCATTAAAGATACTTGCTTCACATACCTGTGTTGGACATGTGACACGTAGGCGTTCCAAATCCTTGGAGATAAATGAGATTCAAACAATACCTGACATAATTGCAAACAAGATCATAGAGCTATTTGAAAAAGTTTATATCGAAAATAACTTGTCATTTGGCCAAAACATCCCAACTATTTATGAACTAAAGGAGACATCAAAACCATACGAGATGTCTATAATGATGGCAAGTGTAGGGATTGATGACAGAATGAAAAAATTTGAAAGGAAGCTTGAAGATTTACGAAAACAGTAAAGGATAGATTTAGAGATTGCCTTTCCCAAAAATCAAATGTTGTATCGATAGACGGCAAAGTAAAGTCAAATGCCTGTAGAGCGAAAATATGAAAAACGAAAGAATACTCTATTAGAGGAAAACTCACAACATTCAGCCTCAGTCGCTTCTTTATCTTTCCAATAGCTGCAAGACATAATCGCAAACTTCATCAGAGTTCAATGTGATGGGCCAACACAAAGTTCCCTCATGTATTTCAAGCTGTACACAAAAAGGATAGATAACCTAAGAATGCATGTATGTTACTAGCTGCCTAAGTTCCACCAGTTTGGTGGAAAAGGCAACCCTAAAAAACATATTACAGACTATATGAAGACATGCGGGACTGCTGGTACACGAGGGGACATTGTTATCGTACAATTTGTTCGAACCTTAAAAGACCATGCATTTGACTGGTACAGTGATTTAGAGTCTGAAACAATAGACTGTTTGGAGGAATAAGAGAAAGAATTCCTCAATTCTACAGTACTATGCAGACTGTTAGTATGATGAAATTGAGAAATGCAAAACATAGGAAAGACGAACCTATTATTGACTACATCGATCGTTGGAGAGCTTTAAGTCTCGATTATAAATATCGCCTTAGTGAAATATCTGCTACTGACATGTGCATTCAAGGAATGTATTGGGGTTTTTTATATAACATTCAAGAAATAAGGCCTCATAATTTTGTAGAGTTGGCAACACGCGCTCATGACATGGAATTGAGTATTACTAGTAGAGGAAACAAAAAAGTGTTACTTTCAGATAGCAAGAAAGAAAAGAAGGTCAAAGTTGAAAAGATTTCCAAAAGCACTTCTAAAAAATCAATAGTTGTAAATTCAACTCCGATCAAGTTTTTCTCGGAAGAAAAGTACAAGAAGATGGAGAACTGTCAAATGTGGCTAGAAAACGTTGCCTAACCTGAAAAGAGAGACAGGAAAAAATATATCCTTTTCCTGATTCTGACATAGCTGATAATTGAGAAACAATTTATCAAACTACCAAAAAGCAAACGACTTGATGAGTTAGGAAAACAAAATCGAAGCTTTGCTTCTTGTAGTCGGCCCGTAATGCCTCCCTTTATTTGCTTGCCTCCTTCCAACTCTGAAAGCCTAATACCTATTTTATCTATTTATAGAAGCTAACCCTTTGAGTCTCGCTTCTTGCGCAGGGGGCCAAGCATTCTGCAAGACGTCCCGGACTAGGAGTCCCGAAAGCCTTTAAAATGAAAAAGCGCTACTTCAATGCAGCCTTAACTACAACTACATTACGCAAGCTCCACCAATACTTATACCTACCTATAGAGTCTAAAAAGTAGCAGTGACGGTGACTTTCGCGGTTGCTGTATTCAGCCAGTGAAACACCATCAAACTCATATCAATAAACAAGATGTCGTGACTAGTTAGGTTTGGTTGATAACTATTGCAAGTATCATCGTATGATTAGTCATCCAATGAGAATGGTTTTCTTTTAAAAAAGTTGATTTTAAGATTAGCCTAAGAAAGAAAATTTAGCTGGATCTCGACAACGTAACCGAAACAAATTATGCATGTACAACCATTAAGCCTAAATTTTAATTGCTTAAAACATCTATATATAATAAATTTCATTGTTTGATTCAAAACATTTTTTGGAGACTAAGCAAGCTTATACATAAGGCAGAAAACTCTCTGATTTTAGATATAGGTCACTCATTTTCCTTTCCGAGATTGAGCAAGCAAACAAAGAGAAAAAAAGTTATAAGTTCAGCTATGTGTGTAGTCCAACCATCAGTTTTTCAAAGGTTTCGCCTGACTACGATGAAAAATTAGTGGTATCCCAAGTCAACTTTTGAAGTATGGGATCATAAATGCTCATGTAAAATGTCAAAGACAAGTCTTTAAGTATAATGAGATGTGATAAAGACATTCACAATGTTGTTCCATCTCGGATGAAAAGAAAAATGTTTGTTAAAGTTGAGACTGAAGGTTTACTTAGAATAAAGCCACATAACATTGTCATTACTAATCCATCAAAAGAATATTTCGATTGAGAGGAAAGTGAGTCATCATGTTATCACATCATGATCATAAATGAGTTAGAAGTTGAGATGTGTGAAGAGGATATTGATGAATCAACTTTCCTTTAAGAGGATGGAAATCAATCAACTGTGGACGAGCTTAAAGAGGTCAACCTTGGTATAGTGCATTACTTAAGCCTCTAAAGGAAAGAGAATAACTTAGTTTGCTTGCTTCATATAAGGATATTTTTGCTTGGTCATACAAAGAAATGTCAGGACTGAACCCTAAAGTTGATGTTCATAAACTTTCTGTCAAGCAAGGATCTTGATCAATGAAGCAATCCTAGCGACGATTTAAACTAGTACTTATCCCGTAAGTTGAAACAAAAGTAAATAAGCTAATTAAAGCTTGATTTATTTGCGAAGTAAAATATTCGACACGGATTGCTAATATTGTTCCTGTAAGAAAGAAGAATGGACAACTTCGTGTCGGTGTGGATTTTCATAATCTGAATAACGCATGCCTAAAAGATGATTTTTTGTTACTCATCATTGAAATGAAGGTCGTTATAACTATGAAGCATAAAACCTTATCTTTCATGGATGGATCGTCAGGATATAACCAAATAAAGATGGCTATTGAACATGAAGAAATGACAGCTTTCCAAACTCCAAGAGAAATATATTGTTAAAAGTCATGCGATTTGGGTTGAAGAATGTTAGTGTTACTTATCAATGGGCAAAGAAAAAGATTTTTTATGATATGTTGCACAAACGTGTTGATTATTACGTTGACGATCTTGAGGTCATGTTCGTAAAATGACATGATTATTTAAAATATTTAAAGGTAGTTTTCAACCGATTAAGAAAGTACTAGTTAAAGATGAACCCTCTAAAAATGTGCATTTAGCGTGACTTGAGGAATGTTTATGGGATTTGTTGTAAGACATCGAGATAGATCGGTCTAAAATTGATGTCTTACAAAAGATTCCAAGCCCAAGAAACTTGCACGAGCTTAGAAGTCTTCAAGGTCGTTTGGCTTACATTCGAAGATTCATTTCCAACTTAGCTAGTTGATGTCACTCATTTCAGAGATCGATGAAAAAAGGAGAAACATTTGAATGGGACGAAGCATGTCAGAATGCAGTCGAAAACATAGAGAAATACTTGCTCAACCCTCATGTCGAGCTGCCATTATAGCTGGAAAACCACTAACATTATACATCACGACAAAAGAAAGATAATCCTGGGCATTGTTCGCACAAGAAGATTTAAAAGGAAAAGAACGAGCATTCTATTACCTAAGACGAACTTTTACCAAAGTAAGACCAAACTATTCTCCCGTAGAGAAAATGTGTTTATCTCTTTTCTTCTCCATTGATAAGTTAAGGCATTACATGCAGACATTTACTATTCGTCTAGTTGCAAAAGCTGATCCCATCAAGTACATACTATCTCGATCGATCATCTCGGGGTGTTTAGGTAAATGAACAATTTTACTCGAACAGTACGACATTATTTATATCTTGCAAAAGGTTACGAAAGAAAAAATGTTAGCATATTTTCTTACAGATCATCGTATCCCCTCAATTGGCATTTATTTGAGGACTTTCTTGATGAAGAAGTTCTCCTTATCAAAGTCACGAACCCATGGACTATGTATTTTGACGGTGCAGCACAAAGAAGTGGAACAATTGTAGGTGTTGTCTTCATGTCGCCTGAAAAGCATATGTTGCCTTATAACTTCACCCTTTGAAAACTATGCTCGAATAACGTAGCGAAATATCAAGCTATAATAATCGGTCTCTAAATGGCCATTCAAATCGCTATAAAGTATATAGAAAGTATTTGACTATTCAAGATTGGTGATAAGGCAAGTTCTACTCCAATATGATACAAAGCATGAAGATTTGAAGTCGTACTTTACATTTGCACGGTGGATATTGGAGATGTTTGACAGTGTTATCTTAGAGCATGTTCCGAGATCAGAAAATAAAAGAGCAAATGCTTTGGAAAATTTAGCTACTACTTTAACAATTCTATCTTTAGCATGGAAACTTCTTACAGATCCTCGACGCAAAGGTGATATACGGAGAAGATATGCTTGATTTATTTCTTACAAAAAGACTATTTATTGTCATTCTTATGAATTGCTTCTTCTAGGATGTTTGAGAAATGATGAGTGAATATAGCATTAGAGGAAGCACATTAGGGCATTTGTTAGAGCTCATCAGTTTGGTACAAAAATACATTTCCAATTAAAAAGAATGGGGTACTACTGGACTACTATGGTTTTAGATGCATTGAGTACGCAAAGAAATGTAATCCTTGTAGAGCCTTTGCATCCAACCATTCCTTCATGGTCATTTGAAGCTTGGGGACTCGATCTTGTGGGTCCTATAACACCAAAGTCATCTACATGTCACTCTTATAATTTGGCTGCAACTAATTACTTTTCAAGGTGGGCAACAACAGTGCCTCTAAGAGAAGCGAATAAAAAAAAATGTTACAGATTTCATACAAGCACATATCATATATCGCTATGGCATTTCTCACCGCATTGAATCAGATATTGACAGGAAATTTTTTTATCAATATGATAGATAAGTTGTGTGAAATTCGCTTCAAACAGTATAAGTCATCCACGTATAACGCAACAAAAAATGGATTAGCAGAAGCGTATAACAAGAATTTGTGCAATTTTTTGAAGAAAACAATCTCCAAGACAAAGAAAGACTGGCAAGAAAGAATTGGTGAAGCATTGTGGGCTTATCAAAATACGCATCACACGCTTACGGGAGTCACACACCATATTCGCTAGTTTATGAAGTAGAGGTAGTGCTTTCATTAGAAAGAGAAATTTCTTCACTCTGAATGGTTATGCAAGAGGGTTTCACAGTTGCGGAAAATGCAGCACTATGTCTTTAACAGTTAGAAGCATTGGAGATGAAAGAAGAATTGAAGCTTAATAAGCCTTGGAATGTTATCAAGCACGAATTATTAATGCTTTTAACAAGAATATCAAATGTTTTTTTTTCATGTTGGCGATTTAGTACTTTCTGTTAGAAGACTCATCATCATAACACGACATACAAGAAATAAATTCACATCTAAATGTGATGAACCTTATGTCATCCAAGAGGTTTATAGTTATGGCTCTTACAAAATCATGGATAAAAATGGCTTAAGAATCGGTCCTACCAATGGAAAATTTTGGTAGAGATTTTATGCCTAAAATGTGTTATACTCTTTGGCATATGAGTATAAAGTATAAGTTAAGATGTGATTGATCATGATTACTTCCCATACAAGGAGAGAAACCAACTTTGCTAACACGTCCTCGATGCTCGGGTGTTCCCAAGGCTTTAGTCAAAATATCTACAGCTCGATATGCATTTTCCAACTTATTCTGAAATGAAAATATTATCAATCAATTAAAACTAATC
This sequence comes from Cyclanthera cordifolia, assembly GCA_037832605.1. Lineage (NCBI taxonomy): Eukaryota > Viridiplantae > Streptophyta > Magnoliopsida > Cucurbitales > Cucurbitaceae > Cyclanthera > Cyclanthera cordifolia. Next base: position 19,665 of record JBBMEG010033346.1, read on the forward strand.
CATCATAGATTTCAAGTGTTAACTTTACTATCAATTAAACATCCTACAATTCGATTGAAGGCTTCAATCGTGGCTTCATCGACATGCACTTTATTCTTTCCCTTTCGCCCTTCCATCCATAGTAGTGCACGTGAGGATGGATTAGATTTAATATTTACACCCTAAATACACAAAACAATGAATTAGTAAAGTGGAATAAAATAATCATAACATATAATATATATTAAGGTTTAGAATTCATACAAGCTCATGACCAAGTTGGGATAACTCTTTCTGGCCATATGGTGAGAATATTTATAAAGATTTCGTCTCTCTTTTTGATCTTCACCGCTTTTCTGTGTTTAACACATTAGTAATATGGTAAAAATTAAAATAATATACAAAATACAAAAGAATTAAGTAGTTACCTTAAATTCCTTTGATAATCGAATATTTACAAAATGATCCATTTATTCTTGCGTGATGTTTGGGTATTTAGTAGGTGGATGGACTAACTTCTCATGGTCTTTGTTTATATTGATATAATATTTAGTGAGATTGTATCTAAAAGTTCTGAATGTTCTTTTACATAGACATCATGATCCTATGTTTGGACATAGGATCCACCTGAAATAACATCTGTTTAAAATATAATAAAATCGGGTTAGTTATAAAATGTTATACATGATAGTATTTAGTTAAGTAAGTATTTACCTCTATGCAATCCAGAACATTCTCTTTTAATTGTTCGGGGACAGCTGCAGAAGTATCGTAGGTGAGAGGTTTATGTGATCTCACACATACACCAATATAACTACGCAATTTCTTCGCATTACCTCCGATTTCTTGACCCATAAAGTTATATTGAACTACACACCGTTCTTCAGCCATTCTTTCCTGAGCGAGCTCACGCTCAACTTTCACGCCTCTAGTGAACCTGTTTCGAGAAGATGTGTTCACTGGTGTACCATCAGCATGATCGCTCTCCAAGCTAGACATGATGCCAATCTACACAATAGAGAGAAGATATGTTAAGAAAATATATAATTTCGTTAAATTATCTTCCGAATGATTAATATATAAGTGAACGAGTCATCATCACAATCACTAACCTATTTATTTATCCATGTACCCTCACAATCATTTCTAATATAGGTGAACGAGTCATCATCAATAATATTAGGCAATATTTTGATGACACCCTACCCACAATCTTGGCGGGTATCAACTTCATCATGCACATAACCTTCAACCATTCTTTGTGAAGGTACCAAAACCATCAATCAACGAGGATCAAGTGGATCTTTTATATATAATACTTGCTTCGATTGAGTGGCGAAAATGAATGAGTCATATTTATGTCCAATGCGATTAAGGTCTACAGTTGTAAATCCAACATCGTCTACGTTAATTTCATAATTATTTTCCACCCAATCACATTTGAATAAAATAACTGTAAAATTATGATAATCAAGTCCCCAAATTTCTTGAAGTACGTCATAAAAGTCATTTCTCACATAAGGAGATTTTTCTCCTTCGAACTAGAAACTTGCAAAGTCTGTGCCGTTATCATAACTTCACTATAATGCATACTTCTAAGATCATCTCGATTTTTTGTATGATATTGAATACCATTGATCATATAACTATTATAAGTGGTCACTTCTGAACCCCAGCTCAATGTAGATGATATAGAATTGTTCTGAACCCCAAAAGCGAGCCCAACAGGATCACACAATCAAGTACATAATTTTCAATTATGTTCGTCTTGAAGCCAGTTTTTATTTTTAGACCTACTAGGATTCAATTTAGACAACATCTGCATGTGTTAATCTACAAATGGAAGCACATCGTCTAAGTTATGTAGTACATATAAATGAGCTTGATCAATCATATCCTTAGTTGGTGTTTTATAATTGGCAGCAGATAACGGCCGATCAATCTTAGTTGC
>JBBMEG010033397.1:0-21563 GCA_037832605.1 Cyclanthera cordifolia
CTAAGAGTGACCATCATAGGTTCTAAGTGAGATCTAATAGTGTATTCACCATTCTAACTTAACTCTTGGTTGGGATCGAGTGTTGAGTTTTACATATTTGTGAGATTTTACAAGGAACCTAGAATGACCTCTTGCTTTGTAAAACCAAGCAACCTTGGAGCTTATCATTTGGTATCAGAGCATTGGTCGACGTTTCTTGGCCGACTCTAGAGGTGAACTATCTTTACTTTGTTCTAGCTTTTTTTTAATTTAATTTATTTTGTATGAAGCAAGTGTATTCTTAGATCTACTTTTCTAGCAATCTCTTGTTTTGCTCTTAGATCAAAAAATAAAAATTAGAAAAAAAGAAAGAAAAAAAAATTAGTAGAAAAAAAAAGAGTTCGAAGAATTCGAGGCATATTGGAAGTTTTGTTGTTGGTAAGATTTGTTTCAAAATGTCACATTATGGAGAAAAGGCACAACATGCACCAGTTTTTAGTACGACGGTTCTTGAAGCTTTCCTTGAGATGATGAAAATGTTTAGGGAGGAAATGAATGAAAGAAGAGCATATCGTGAAAGACATTCTACAAGGTACACTAAACCAATTCCAAATGTTCATTTGTCTTTTAAAAATGAAAGTTTATGTGCTCAAACTCATCCTATGGATGAATTAGAAAGTGGTAAGATGAAAATGAAATGCATGGTAGTTTAGTGGTAACACATGCTAATGAAGTTTGTAGGAAATTAGATTATGATCAATCGCTTTCTTGTAACCATTCTACTATTGTAACATCTACTTTGAATGATGCCAATGTTGATGTGTGTGAGTTAGGTGAAAAGACAAAAAAGGCCAAAACAAAAGCATGTGAATATGTTAAAAAAGAATAAGATGAAAAAAAGAGTGAGAGAAATAAGCATGAGAATAATTTATGGCCTTTAAAAAAAATGAGAGAAAAGTCAATGTTGTGAGCTTTTGTGAAATAGCAAGTGAGGTTAAATCTATTTTATTTACAAAGCAAAAAATTTTAGTCTTTTATATCAAAGAACTTGTTACCTAACAGGTGAGCTGAAACCATATTTCTCTAGTGTTTCTTTTGAGTTCTTACATGAGGCAAATAAACTTATACAACATCTTGAACGAAAGCCTCCTAAAGTTAGCAACGAGAAAAAATAGTACAATGCCAACTCATTCATTCTAAGGAAACACTCCAAATTTGCTTCTAAATGCATCCATGGTAGCAAGCACAAGGTGTTCAAACTGAGAATTGAAGGGATTGATTTGAGGACAAATCCTTTAAAGAAAGAGGGGATGATACGAATCCAACAACCACCTCATTGTATTCTAATGAAGGAGCAAGTATAAGAAGCGAGAACAAGAAGATTCTAGAGATTTTTAATTATATTGCAGAATTTTAAATAATTGTTTTTCCAAAATTCTTATTTTGGTACTTTTTAAGTTTAAATTTTGTCAAACATGCTTATAGTTGTTAAAGACCATTTAGATGACATTGTAGGTGTATTTAAAGCCAATCTACCCTTTTGTCTAACATTTAAGCCTCTCAATTGATGTACAATTGACTTTTGGCTTCCTAGGTCTTATTTTCCACAAAGTGCATTTAAGAATTTTTTGAGACCTTTTGTATTCCAAGCCATGAACGAAATTTTAGCCTTAAAAATGCCTTGTAATATGTCATTTTGGATAGAATATTGAAATCAAATTTTGAGTTTTCTTGACCCCTTTTGGTGTTGTCTTATTTCCAAATCTTACTTTAGATTTGAATGAAAAATCAATTCATTGGATTAGTCTTGATCAAACTAATTATGGAGTGAGTTGTCTTAGAATCTAAGAGTGACCATTATAGATTCTAAGTGAGATCTAAGAGTGTATTCACCATTCTAACTTAACTCTTGGTTGGGATCGAGTGTTAAGTTTTCCATATTTGTGAGATTTTACAAGAATCCTAGAAAGACCTCTAGCTTTGTAAAACCAAGCAACCTTGGAGCTTATCATCGGCTGTGGAGGTGAAGACCTGCAAAGGTCGACCAAGTCCAAGTAACTCCCGAGTCAAAGCCGTTACGCCTCCAAAGAGCAACGGTCAGGAGTTACGCCGGTATTCATTTCTAGCTTAATGACGGAAGTTTTCAACGACTGGCCATTAAGTCGCCCATAAGTGAGTTACAACAGTTATGAAATCGAGTGTTATAAGGAGTCAGATCATTCTCTATTTCAAAGGCAGCAAAACCAAGCTAAACCTAGCTAAGTACTCTTAAGTCGTTCCAAGTTTTAAAAGTTACCTTTAAATTACTCTACTAAACTTTATTGACTTAGGCATCGGAGGCCATGTGGCTCACACCACACTGGTGTGTCCTAAATTTTTTTTGGTAGGCTTCTGGTCCTTGGTAATATATATTGTACTGTGGATATCTGTTGACCATTTTTCGGCATCAACACGTTCAAATTTGAATTTTAAACTATTGTCTTTCTGGCAAGGGAATGCTTAAAAAAGCTTAACTACGTCAAAAAAAAAAAAAAAAAAAAAACAGAAACACTGCCATAAGATCTTCTCCTAATATAGTTGGTATAGACTGATTGCTATCCTTAGTTCGTTGTCTCTTCTTTTTTTCTTTTTTTTTTGACTTTTTTTTATCAAGTGAACAACAGATTTTCTTTAAAATAGGACAATTGTTTAATCGAAAGCATTAGCTTAAGATATAATTTACAACATGAGATTGTCTCTAATCAGTATGTTAACTCCTCCAAATGAGCATGCCAAGAACACTTGGTAAATGTTGGGCTCGAGGTTGCAATAGTTGGCCCATTTGTCTTGTTTAAGCAAGTGAATCTAGACTATTCTACGAACTAGAAGTGTTCAAACAACCCCAATAACCCAAACTAACCCTACCCAATTTGACGAATTGGGTCAGACTATCAACTTATTTGAGTTGAGTTGGTTCTTGGGTTAACCTAAAATTAGTTTGGGTTGAACTAACTTAAATTTTTATTAATTTTAAAAATGATTTTTTACCTATAACAAAATTATAAATGCATATATCTATTTTATTTAATTATTATTTTAAATTTTGTATTCTCTAAAAATCTTTTAAACAGTCTTTATATCGTACATATAATATAAATTGAAGTTGAAGATGATTAATTAATGTTGTTATAAAAACAATATATACATATATATCTATATACATACATATATATATTCGAGTTGAAAACTTAAATGACTTAACTCAACCCAATCGAAAAATATATGTATTTGGTTGCTTAAACATATAAGATGGTATAGGTTAGTGGATTACCAACTCAAAAATTTGGATTAATCTAAAAAGAATTCCTAACTCAATACAATTAAACTCATGTACACCCTACTTTTGATCAAATCTTCAAACTAATCATTTGAACCCAAGACCTGCCCTGGAAAATGTAGAGTTGGATTATGTTGGGTTGGGTTATGTCCATAAATGGGTTGTGTTGGGTAGGGTCAAGTGTTAATCTGGTCTATTAGCTCTAAAGTTTGGATTTTCTTTATTCTTCTCGTCTTCTTCTCTCCGGTTTATTTTGACTGAAGATTTATGCAAGGTTGCTAATGGTTTGGTTCGTGTGTGTTTCTTTGACGTCTAAGCCTAGAATTAGTTAACATTGGTCTCTTTTCTTTAATTTTAATTTAAGATTTAGGTAATTTTGGATGGTGGTTTTGCTCTTCACAGTCGAACTTGTTGATAATGGATCTCAGAATTTGCTGTATGTTTGGTTGTTCAAGATCTGGGTTGTAATAGCACGAGATTTCACCCTTCAGCTGAAAGACTAATTTTAAACTTACCAAGACTTTTGGGAATTTATTTTAAATTAATTTTGCCTAAAATTACTTGGTTGAACTTAAACCCGAGAGGGATAAAGTTCGAAATTTGAAATTGAGGGTATTTTGGTCATTTTAGGGCTCATTGGCAATTTGGTTATTAAATGGAACTTTCTACAGCTATAAAAGAACAAATTTCAATTTTTTAGATCAATCATTTGCAATCAATGCACCGCTACTATCTTCTCTCCTCTATTTCAGCAAATTTCGACCAACACGGAGAACTGCAACCAATCACAGCCCTCTGTTCTCCGTGCGCATCCGACCAACGCTGACACCATGAGCGTCGTTCTTAGTAATGTTTGCTGATGACCATACAATCGTAGACGCCAACCATCAAAGATCGCAACGTTGCAAGCCTGCACTCACCCCCGCCTTCGTGGAGCTTGCAGCCAGTCAGGGAGCTTGCTTGATTTCCTCGCTAGCAACCATTCGCAACCATCAGCTTGTTATCAGCGTTGTCGTTCTCACAAATTCAAATTTGTGGATACGACGCCGTCGTTCGAACTTGCTCTGTGTTTCGAGCCTAGCTTGCATGCATCCGAACCCTTTTTTAGCCACTCTACACGCACCATGTCTTTCTGAGCAAGCATTTCTGGACTCTTGCGCATAGATCTCACGCGCCGACAACTTTTCTGGTCACCCACCGATAACTTTTCTGGTCACGCGCCGCCACAGATCGCTGGGTAATTTTGATGCTCCAAGTTCATTTTTGATGGTTTAGGTGTTGATTGTGACTTCTCGAACCCTTTTTTGGCTAGTTCTTGTCAGTGAGACCAACATGACTAGCAGTTCAAGCATTTTTAAGCATATTTAGTGGACATCGGCCAAGGTAAAGGGCACATATTCTTAACTTGGGTTCCTATGGGTAATTGTGAGCATTCTAGGGTGACTTAGAGTGTAATAAATTGATGTTCTGAACTCTAATCTGTGATTGATTCTTGCCGTATTTGTTTGAGTAATTATGCCATGTAATGATGAGAATATTTTGGCGATCTATACTGGGAATTCATGTTAGGCTAACATGTTATATGTTGCGCATGTTATTCTGATTGGTTAGCACATTGCACCCATTAGCATCATAATTATACTTGTTTATGAAAGCTCACACTCAACAATTCACAATAAGACGCGGGTTGGCTTAGCCCTATTTAGGGTTGCCTGGATACTACTATTCATGGAGACCCAAGTTGGCTAGCCCTACTTAGGGTTGCCTTGTCACACTAATCATTAAGACCTAGGATGGCTTAGCCCTACTTAAGGTTACCCCAAGGTACTAATCATAAAAACTCGAGATGGCTTAGCCCTACTAGGTAGCCCTGACACTGTTACTCATTTACTTCATCATCTGCCATCATGAATTCGTTTCTACTTATCATATTCATGCTTATTAAGATCCTAATTAGGAATCCTTACTGAGTTAACAACTCACCCTTTTTCTTTGGGGTTTTCACAGGTATGCATGAGCTTTAACATGATGGCTGATCTGGAGATGCAGAGACCATGAGACGTCGTGTCTTACTTTCATATATGTTATTTATTCACTTGCATTGATTACTGTTTTGGGACATGCGTCTGTTATTTGGCTTCTATCTTGCTTATAATTTAAAAATCATGTACCCTATTTTACATTGGATTTCATTGAACTCTTAACGTATTTTATTTAATGGTTTTTATTGAACATGTCTTTAGTTTAAAGGTCGTTTTTACTCTTGCATCAAGGGTAGAGGCCTAGATGGATCCTTATCGAGGTTCAGCCTTTACAGGTGATCTTTATTGGGATCTAACATGAGACTTTTCTCAACCGAAAACTCAATATCAGGATAACTCTTATCCCTATGATTTTAGTAACCATTTATTTTATCTTTAACTTGATTAACTTCTTGACCAATTCCTTGATAATGTAGCCATTAATTTGAACAACTTATCTCTTTGTTAGTGTCATCGTAGGATGGTCAAATACCGATTGTGATCACAGTCATATCCTTTTTGGGAAACTCATCATGCTATTGACCCTAGTGAACACACGTCAAAAGGGGTCGACTCAAACTGCCAACATGTAGCCACAGTATGATCTCACATTGCAAGTTGTTGATGGAGTTTGAGGATCAGTTAACACCTATTTTAAACTAGGTTCCCTCCCACTCAGATGAACTAGACTAGTCTTGTTCATCCAAGTCCAAATCTTTTTACTATGTTGGTTAAATTGATTTTAATATCACATTATTTGAGCCTACATAAAATGATTTATGATTCTTGGCCGTTTCGACCCCTAGATCGCGTTCTCAACTAGAGGTGTTTCGTAAATTGTTATCTTTAATCCCTCTATCCTTCGAGGGGGTCTTTCTTAGTCTAGATTCCCTTCCAACCCCTCTCATAGAATCAAATTGCCCTTTAATTAATTCTATTAAGTAAACATTCAATTGATAACAATTAATTCTAATAATTTTATTTACTTTTGGATTATTAGGTTCTACCTCTTTTAAAACTATTTAAAAAGAATATATTCAGTTTTATAGCAGATTTAAAATAAATATGTTTTGATTTAATTTGAAAATTCTTTTTCTAAATATTATAATTCATACATTCACCATAATCAATAAATAAATAACCATTATTTATTTGTTAGATCTACAACCATCATAAATATGGAATCAATCTCTAAAATATATCTAATATATATTTAGGTTGCATGAATATTTTTAACCTATGGTGAGATTTTAAATCTATATAACATACTCAATGCAACAATTAAGACATACATATAAACATATAAATAAGTCAATGACTGATTTGATATTTGACATAATTCATGCAAATTTAAATTTCAACCCTATTCTAAGATACTTTCCAAGAAATTTATTGAGTCTTCATCTTCTTAATGTTATAGTTACTTTAACTAGACAAGAACTAACTCTTTAAATATTTTTTAATATTTAAATAAACTCAAAGTAAAATAATACCTTAAAATCATCCCATAAAAAAAATCTTCCGAATATAATTAATTTAATTCTAAAATTTTTATTTAACAATCTTTTAATTATTTATGGTTACCCATATTTCCTAGAAATATTTACCAAAAACTTATATGTTTTATATTTTCCAAAAATATTGGGTTTTAAAAGATAAAAATATTTTCTAAAATTATTTTAATTTTAATAATTTTATTTTTCCTACTCGAATATTTTCTAAAAAATGTCAATTTTATATGGAGAAAAATCTCAACAATAAGTGTTGGGTGGGTTCATTTGGCATAAGCAAAACACCCCAAAAAGGTCTCATCGACAACTTAGTGGGTATTGGTGGGTGAGGCGGCGGAATGCCGCCCTCGAGCCTCAGCTGCGACGACCGATGTCGTCTTTTAGTGCGTGTAGAGACGGTCGTCGGTGCCTCGATTAGAGGTTGGTACCCTGACAGCACCGTCACCGCCGTGTGGCAGAATTGCCAAAGTGAAGTGCCCCTTCTCTTTGGTATTTTTCCTCCTTGGCGTTCTTCACGTTCTTCATGTTGTTTCTGTCTTTCGACTTTTGACCACTTTCAAATTGCAAAAATTTGAAAATTACAAAATAAAAAGCATTTTTCCTATACCCAATTGCTAAGGTTTACAAAAGATCTAAGAAAAAAAAAATCCTAATGCTAAACAAAAAACCAATATATCTCAAATTTTCGTTAACCTCACGCTTGTTCCATTAAAGACATATGTTGAACTCTTTCCAACTATAGAACAAGTTATGCCCATGGATACAATCAGTCATCTTCCATGTGATCTTTTACAAGCTTGTTCGTAATTCACAGCTGAGATAAGAAATTTGTTCTATCATTGTGATTACATCTTTCTTGTTAACCGACATTGATTTCTCTAATGAACAAGTTGTTTATAATCACGCTATAAATGAATGTTCTCTCAGGCCAATGAGAGGCCGGTACCCATGTAGACCCAAACTCTTTAGGTGACCCTGAAATACTTTAGCCAGGAGAACCTTTGCAAAATGATCAGTAATGTTGACAGCCGTATTAATCTTGGTGATAACAATTTTACCTCTATCCACTAACTCTATTATGAGGTGATACTTCATGTCTATATGCTTCCCTCTTTTATGGCTTTTAGGTTCTCTAGAATTAGCCACAACCCCGTTGTTATCACAATCTCGCTGATTCATGAAACAACTATTGGTCTCTCCATGTGTGACGACACTAACACTAAGTGGTTGCCTCTTCTCTTTGGTGTTTTCCCCTTATTGATGTTATTTGCGTTATTCACATTCTTCGCAATATTCTTAGTGTTCTTTGACTTTTGGCCAATTCCAAATTGCAAAAATTTGAAGAAAAAAAAACAAAATAAAGTGTATTTTTCCTATACCCAATATCTAAGAAAAAAAAAATCGTAATGCTAAACAAAAAATCACAACAAAAAACAATAACCATTAACATTTTATCACATGCAAATTAATCACCAACAAATAAAAAGATTCCAACAACCAGAATCAGGTGAACAAAAGCTCTTATACCTGTTGGTGGGAATCGAGGGTAGAAACATGCATTAAACGAGACGAAAACGTGTGATAAAAAACATTTTCACATAATAATTACTCCAATTAATTATTTTTGATTAATCCAATTAATCTACATGTTCTTTAGGTGACTGACATGTTGTTGACCAACCCATACCTACAATGACTTACGCCTCTGATCTAAACTGACAAGTCTTTATATTGAGTAGGATCGACTATTCTCGTGGATGATCTCGAATGATCTTCTTTTCTGTCTTCCAGGCTATGTCTTCTTTGCTACAACTTAGTGCTTGTTGGGAAGCCTTTTAGAGAAGGAGCTAAGAAATTGGTCAGAGGTTTGAGTATAATGGAGGAGAAGAGAGATCTCAGCTTTCAAAGGGATTTCTCTATTTGAGATATGTTACTCTGAAACGGAGTGGATGAGAATGAAGACCTCTAGTCCTCCTATTTATAGTAGAGAATGGATTATTAAAATAGGAAAATACAATATCTTTTAATATATAATATTAAAAGATATTAAGAAAAATCTTTTGGATAAAAGATTTTCTTCCGTTCCCATTTAAATGAAAAATTAACAAATTTCATTCTTTCTCTAGGGCACAGAATTTTCTTCCCTTTTAAGGGAGATATTTTCAAAAATCAAATATATCTCATATATTATTTTATTTATTTTTAATTGATATTTATCTATTTAAATTTTAATTCCATAATATATCCCATATATTATAAATAGATGTCAAATTAATATATCCAATATATTAATTCTCTACTTTAATAATTATCCAATATTTATTTATCCAATTAATAAGTCAAACATATTAATTAATATTCTTCACTTAATAATTATTAAATAATTATTATGACAATTAATATGTCCATCATATTAATTATTGAGATCTTTCAATTAAAAAACTATACGATAATTATTTATAATTAATTTATCCATTATATTAATTTCTCCTCATTAAATAATAACTCAATATATCCAATATAATATTAATTAAGTTTAACCATTAAACTTAAAGTTCTTATTAATTATGTCATACATTGTTACTCTGTGAATTTGAACTCTTCAAATTCACTCTTTAGTTAAATAGTGTACCAGCATGTATGAGCTAGCCCGAGGACTACAGGTTGAAAGCTACAACGACCCAGGATTCAATCCTTATTTGTTAGTATCAGGCTTATTCCACTAAAGGCAGGCGCTGAACTCTTTCGCCTTAAAGAAAAAGTTATGTCCACAATATAATCAGTCATGTAATATGTGATCCTTCACGATTTTGTTCATAATTCACAATTGGGGCAAGAAGTATGTTCTACCCTGTAATTAAATTATTTTTCTTCTTTACCGCTTCATTTCTCTAAAAAACATGATGTTTATAATCCCAATATAAATCATTTTTCTCTCAAACCAATGAGAGGTGATACCTTTGTTCAAGGCTCATAATCAATTCTTAAGGGAATTACTCTACTTTCTCCTCAATATTAGTGAATGGCTAGGAACAGAACGTCATAAGAAGGAATAAACCGCCTTCCCAAATATTGAGAAAAATGTAGATTTGTTCCTTAAGAACTAATTCCTAGGCTTAAGCAAAGGATACTCACCTCTCATTGGCTCGAGAGGTCATTGGTTTATAGTAGGACTATATAAATAGCTTGTTCATTAGGGGAAGCAGTGGGGCTTAAGAAGAAAGATGTAATAATAGGGGTCGAACGAATTTCTTGTACTAGCGTAAATTACGAACAAGCTCGTGAAGGACCATATGGAAAATGACTGCTTATATCCATGAACATAACTTGTTCTATAGTGCGAAAGAGTTTAGCACATGCCTTTAGTGAAATAAGCTTCGTGTTAACGAATAGGAATTCAATCTCAAGTCGTTGTAGCTTTCAACCTATAAGTTTGATGGTCCCTTAGCTAGCTCTATTTGCTAGCACGCTCTTTTAGTAGAGATTGATTTCGAAGAGTTCAAATTCACTGATTAATTATGTAAGAGATAATTAATAGGAGCCAAAAGTTTAATTTATTAAACTTGGTAATTAATATATTAGATATACTCATCTAATACTTACTAAATAAATATTAATGTGAATGATTAATTTTCTGGATAAATTAATTATAAATAATTATCAATAATTATTTATAAAGAGATGATTAATTAATAAGTTGGATATAAGTTATGTTAATAATTATTGAATAATTGTTAAAGAAAAAATTAATTAGTATGTTGGACATATTAATTGAATTAATAATTATTGAAAAATTATTAATGAGAGAATTAATATTATGGATATATTAATTGGAAATTTATTTATTTATTTATAATATATTGGATCTATTATGGAATTGATACTTATTGGATAGATATCAATCAAAAATATATATATATATATATATATATATGAGATATATTGATGAAATTTGAAATTATCCTCCCTTGAAAAGCTAGTGGAAAATTCGGTCCCCCTTTAATAAAGAAAGTGAATTTTGAATTCCATTTGTAAAAGAAAAGAGGGGAAATCTTTGATTTTTTTTCCTAATAGCTTTAGGTATTGGATATCAAAACATATTATTTTCTCATAATTTAAATTGTCAAATTTCTATTTTGAATAGGAAGTCTAGAACATCTTCATTCTCATCCCACTCTGTTCAGAGTATTCCATCTCTTAAACCAAGAACACTTTCAGGAGAAGCTTTTTCTTTTTTCTTCCTCCATAGTCAGATCTTTAACGAAAAGTTTCTAGCTCCCTTCTTTAAGGGCTTTCACCAAGCGCTCAGTGTAGCAAATAAACCACAACCTAAAAAGACACGAGGAGATCGTTCAAGATCGTCTTGGGGAATAGTTGATCATACTAAACATTAAGACCCACCAAAATTGGCCAGATGCCTCATTCAATGAGTATGTCTTTTGTACATTTTTTGTAATCACACGCTTCTGCTCCATGAACTTCATGCTCCTACCCTCTATTCCCAATAAATTAGACTAACTATGAGTATAACCTTTCGTCATACTCCCTTAGACGATAAGAAAATAATTCCGTTATTTATCATTGGAAAAAAATTGTTTAATCAATCTCAAGAAATCATGAATCCATCTAATATACTAAGTGTATCTAATTTATTAAACAATCAATGTAACAAGTGATCGAGCACTCATTTATCATAAATTCATACGAGCCTCACTAACATTTAATTACATGCTTCTATCCTATATTTCCAACAATTGATATTAGAGCTTTGGCTTAGGTTATTCTTGTTGTTGGAATATTTATATTGGTGGGTTTTAATTTTTATTGGATGAATGTTAGATTTTATTGTTTTTTACCGTAGTTTTTTTGGTTTAGCATTAGTATTTAGAATTTTTATAAACCCATGCCATTGGGTATAGGAAACACTTTGCATTTTTTTTCTTCGAATTTTTACAATTTGAAATTGGCCAAAAGACAAAGAACATGAAGGAAGTGAACAACACCAAGGAGGGAAAAACACCAAAGAGGAAGGGACACCCGCTTGAAGCGAGAAGTTGCTAGATGCAAGCACAAACCGATAGTAGCGACTGGGAGTGACATTTTGCTGCCCCCTCCAGCAACAACCACTAGGTCGCCGTTGAGACCCATTTGGTAGTGTTTAGCTTATGCCAAAGGGACTCACCCATTGATGATCATTGAAATTTTGCTCTATAAAAAAAATTATATTTTTTCGTAAAATATTTTTGGAAAATATTTTGGTAGAAAAAGCAAATTTTTTAAAATTAAAGTTTTTTGGAAAATATTTTTATCTTTTGAAAAATGTAAGGTATTAATTATGGTTAATATTTATGGGAAATATCAGAAACCATAACTAATTAAAAGATAATAAAATAAAGATTTTTAAATTAAATCAATTATATTTGGTAGATTTTCTATGTGATGATTTTAAATAAATCTTTAACTTGGAGTTAGTTCAAATATTAAAATATTTTTGGAAAATATTTAAAAGAGGTTAGTTATTGCCCAATCAAAATATCCAAAAGATCAGGAAGATGAAAAATCAAGATATGATTGCAATTTTTAATTGTCTAGAATTATGTCAAACTTTTAAATCAATCATTAACTATTTTTATATGATGATAGTACACGTGTCTTGATCGTTGTATAAAACATGCCATAAAGATTTAAAATCTCACCATAGTTTAAAAAGATTCATGCATCCTAAATATGTATTAAATATATTACATATAATTTAGGAATTAGATTTCATATTTAGGATTGTTCCAGATCTCACAATAAACAATGGTTATCTATTTTAATGATTATGCTGAATGTATGAATTATATTATTTTTGAAAAATCGTTTTTCAAAGTATATATAAAAAAAAATCATTTTAAATGTGCTATAAAAATGAATATATTCTCTTAAAATAATTTAAAAGAGGTAGAGTTTAATAATTTATAAAAGATGATAGAATTAATTTCTATCACTTGAATCTTTAGTTAATAGGATTAATTAAAGAGCAGTTTAACTCTGTGAGGATTGGTCAAAGGGAATGTTGCCTAAGAAAGGCTTTTCCAGTTAAAACGATCGAGAATCATAGATCATTTTTTGCAAGTTCAAATAATGTGATTAAATTTTTATGCTAAGAACTTGGCAAATCACATTAAAGTCAATCTAACAAATATAGGTGTAAGATTGGGACATGGATGAACAAGAATAACCTAGTTCATCTGTGTGGGAGAAGGATCGGTGTCAACTGATCCTACGATATCTATCAAGAATATGCATCTTGAGATCCTAGTAGGGTTACACGTCGATATTTTTGAGTTGACTCCCTTGGCGTGTGTTAGCTAGGATCAAGATCATGCGAGTTTACCGCAAGGGATAAGACTGTGATCTCAATCGATATTCAATCTATCACTCGACGATAGATTCGGATGTTCAAATTGATGAACTACACTAGCAAGGGATTGGTTTAGGATTCAACCAAGTCCTAGATCAATAAACTTACACTATGAAGATATGCCTTCAACTATTTGGTGTCTCACAATTACTTAGTTGGAGGTCTCGGGAGCAATGCCCCTGAAACCTAAACGAAATATGTCATTAGGTTTATGTTTGTGCATATGGACTTTTATGTTATTTTATTTTATATATATTAGGATTTTATGAGAGTGCGCTATATAAACTCTCTTAAAACCCTAGTCTCATTTGATCAACATTCTTGTATACGCTCTCCAATTATAAAATGGTTTCTCTTCTTTATCCGTGGATGTAGCTAACATATTGTTAGTGAACCACATAAATCTTTGTGTTCTTGTTCACGTTCTTTTTGTTTAATTTTGATTATTGTTCTATTTTCATAACAAGAACCATAGAGATAAGAGTTATCCTGGTATTGGATTTTTGGCTGGGAAAGTCTCACACTAGGGTTCCCCATGATTTTAACTTGAGAAGTTCTCAAATTAATTTTTATGCCAAAACTTATGAGTGGCGTTTTAAATGACAATCAAATTGAAATGTTCTTTTTTTCTTTTTTTTTTAGCATTATGTCTAAAACACTAGTCTCGATAGTGTTAATTGACAAACTAACCTGAAAAAACTACACTACATAGAAAAACAATATCAACATGGTTCTTGTTGCTAATGACAAGAAATTTATTCTAATGAAGTCATGCCTTCTGGAACAGGCACCAAATGCACCATGAAATGTTCGTGAGATGCACAATTGTCGGTAAAATGACAACAATGAGGTAAAGTTCTATATCTTAGTGAGTGTCTTAGATATTCTGGTCAAGAAATTGGAGAACGCTACATTAGAGTCAATGATGCAACCCCTTCATGATATTTTTTGGCAACTCTTGTCTAAGTCAAAGCATGATGCTCTCTGGGTCATTCACAATGCGAACATGAAGTCAGCGATGACAGTGACGAAGCATCTGCTCTAGATGATAACATACTTTAACATAGCTAAAATGAATGGGGTTGTTATAGACTAAGCCACTTAGGTGAGCTTAATTCTTTTAACATTATCGAGTTGCTTCTTATAATTTAAAAGTAATACTGTTATAAACAAGGTTATTTTTACTCCATAACTCTTCTTAATGAACTTCAAAACTTCGAGTCTATGATAAAAGTTAAGGGCAAAGAAGGGGAGGAAAATGTTGTCTAAAAAAAAGAAAGTCTTGAAGCCTCGAGTTTAGAAACTCAGCCTAAAAGTCATACCTTCAAGGTGATCTTTTTGACGAAGCGATGGTAGTTGGGAGCAAGAATAAGCGTAATGTTCCAAGAAAAGTCAAGGCTGAAAAGAATGAAAAAGGTTTTCATTGTGAAAATGTAGGCTATTGGAAAAAGACTTGTCCTAAATACATAGAAATGAAGAAAACTGAAAAGGAAGGTAAATTAGATTTACCTATACTTGAGTCTTGTTTAGTGGGAGAATCTTCTAACTTTCGAATAGTTGAGTTAGAAGTCACTCAACATGTGTCTTCTTCATTTAAGGGAAGAGTCTATTGGGAGCAGTAGACACTAAAGGATAGTACTAAAAGTTAGGACAAGAGAAATTTTTTTCAGACATTGTGGTACGAAACAATAATGGGTAAGAGCAGAACAAACAAACAACAAAGATTTTCTTCAAAATTTGATACATATCTTTGCATCTAAGGTTAGGTCACATAAACACCTAAAGAATTGAAAGGTTAGTCAAAGTTAATTCTCTAATTGGATAAGAGATAGACATTTTACCTATTTATGAATCTTGCATAGAAGGCAAGATGACTAAAATGCTCTTTACAATAAAGGGTACTAGAGACAAGCAACCTTAGAACTTATACATTGAAAACTGTACGGTCCAATAAATATTAAAGGTTGGGGAGAGTACGAGTACTTTGTATCTTTTACAGATAACTACTCAAGATATAAGTATATTTATCTAATGCTACACAAGTAATAATTTCTTTAAAAGTTCAAGGAGTTTAAGGTTGAGGTTGAGAACCTTTTAGACAAAAAGATTAAGATAATATGATTAAATCGTGGTGGAGAGTACATGGACTTAGCATTCCATAACTACTTGGTAGAAAATGGAATAACCTCACAACTCTCGGCACTTGGAACACGTTAGTAAAATGATGTTTCAGACAAGAGATAAAAAATCTTTTCAGAAATGGTTCAGTTAATACTGAGCTTTGCTCAACTGCCAAGATAGGTTTGGAGATACGTGTTATATATTGAACATGGTACCCATAAAAAAGTGTCTTTGAGACACCCTATGAGTTGTAGAGAGGATGTAACAGAAGCTAACATCACTTTAGGATTTGAGGATGTTCGACCTATGTGATGACTGCAAATCCAAAGAAGTTAAAATTACGTTCAAAGCTATGCATATTCCCAAGCTACCCGAAGAAAGTGAAACGTGGAGCCTAGATGAGATTATGATATTTATATCGACAAATGCAACATCAATGGGAGAGGACTATGTTAAAGAACGTAAACCTCGATCAACAATATTGTAGAAATATTTATCTTCCAATGGTGCAATGTATCCTACAACAAGTGTTGTTACTATAAGAACAAAAGGCAATACTAGAGAGGGGAAGGAGGTGAATATGACTTGCTAACTTTTTAGTTTTTAAAAAAATAATTTTTACAATCTAAACTTTGTTAACTAAAAACATGCAGGGAAAATATAATATGCAATAACAAAATGGAGGAATGTAAAAGTTAAAGGAAAGAGATACACCAGAACTTTTAGGTGGTACAAAAAATCCCTACTCCACCTCAAGACTTCTTCTTGAGGATTCTATTGGTGACCTACTATGAGTGAGAACCAAACCTCCACGACTCTCTTTTTCTAGGCTAAAGAGAAACTTAAATCCTATTCACGCTTTCAGGATTAAACCACTACTACTCTCTTTTTTTAAGAGAAAGAGAAACTCAAAACCTTTTACTTGTTCAGGATTAAACCAATTCAATTTTCTCACAACCAAAGGTTTACCCATACTTTAATACAAATCCAAAAACAAATAATGAAAATAAACCTTACAAAATACCTCATAAAGGCAAGATACATAAATTTAACGTTGACATGTTCTTCACAAATTTGCAGTACGTCGATTCAAGAATATGTGAAGTAATAAAACTTTTAGCGCTATTTAGAATGAATATGTTGATGTAAAATTTTAAAAGTAGAATTCATAGATTTATGAAAGTCAAGATAAAAGACAACCATTGGATTTAGGGCAAAATGATCGACATATGAGATTTGATGAATATACAATGAATTATGGCATTTGGATTAAAGGAAAATGTAGTGGATGGATGGGATTGAGTAGAGATGAGATGGTGGTGTAAAAGAAAACAATAAGACAAGGAAAATCTCGTTTTTCCTCTAGACTATTTTTCCTTCCAAACTTCAAATGTTCATATCTTCTTCATTTTAACTCCGATTTGAACGATTCAAAATACGTTAGAGTCGTCTCTTCAATCTCTACATAATTAATAATTAAAAGCTTAAAAATATCAGTAGATAAAATTTGAGTTCTTTATCATCAAATTATTAGTTAATTAATTTAAAATTAATTAATTTGAGACAAGTGGCCAAAAAGCCAACAGTTCCAAGAAGGTCAACAAGGTTTTTTGGCAACTCATTAGTGGATGGTGAAAACTCATCAGCTGGGATAGTTTATTAATTATAAGGGAAATATTGTGATGTACTTAAAACAAACAAGAAGTTTAACTTTTACTCTTCCTCTCCTTTATATCCAAACACCAACCTATAGTTCTTTTAAGGCTAGGAAACTCTGTGAAACCTCTAGAATCCTTCCAAGGCTAGGGAGCTATGTGAATCCCCAAGTATCTTTATAAGCCAAGGGAGCTTTGTGAAACCCCTAGTATCCTTTCAAGCTTAGGAAGTTATATGAAACCTCTAGTATCATCCCAAGTCTAGGAATTTGCGGGAAACCCCTTGTACGTTCTCACATAGGGGTGTTGTCACAATCGTTTTCCTGCACAGGATCCATCAGATAGAAGTTTGGTGTTTCCTCAACATTCTTGTATGCCTTTGGAATTTGTATATACCATTCTTGCTAACCCATAAGTCATCTTTGCTTTCATCTGCTCGTGGTCCACTAGTAGGTCAGGACGTGCACGCTTGCCCAAGGCCAATAGCCTTAGTTTTTTAGTATATCTTCGATTGATTCTACCTACATGTTTAATCCCATGGTGGGGCTTCTTACTGAGTTTGTTTCGATGTACTCACCCTTGATATTTTCAAGTAGTGACTTTTACCGAGGTGGCTAGGTTGGGAAGCTATTTACATCAGGAACACAATGTCTTTTATTTTTTTGTAATCATTATATTTACTCTATGATTTTCTGTTGAATTCTAATATGTTTATTTATCATTGTATTTAACTTATGTGATCTCATACGTTGTTTGGAGTTACCCTAGTGTTTTAAACTGTCTTTCACAATTTTTGAAGTTCATTTGTGTTTTTACATGCTTTGAGCTATTTTCAATTGCAGCATTTGAAATGCATGCACCCATAACACCTTATTCGAGTATTTTATAAAGTCGTGTTGTTACACTGCCTTTACCCCGTTGTACCCCATGTATAGGCTTTTCGGCTTTCTAGTGTTAACTAGAAGAATTCTCTTGTGGTGTTGCCATGAGGTATGGGTTGATTGACATGAGAACATAGGACTTGGGTTGATATCCTTCTTGTGTTTGCAATTTCAAGCTTGTGATTATTGTCTTACTCTAGATTTGTATGCATGTTGCAACGAGTTTTGGTGATCCTTATTGAGTTTCTTTAATTCATCTTTCGATTTTTTATGTGGATTTTACCTACATATGCTTGATTATATTAGGATGACTGATTGGTGGCTAATGTTGAAGATGGGGATGTGTCGTTTGTGTCGTTTGTTTATGTTTAGCATAAGATCAGTTCTAGCATGAACTATTTACAAAGTTAGTCTTGATTTTAAACATGATTTTTTTTTATAACTTTGTACGAAGGGTTGATTTCTAAATTATTATGTTTTATGGATTATTTTTTAAATTTTATGGATTTTTTTATCTATGAGATTTTTTTAAAAATAGTTATACTTATGTTTGTGAATTAACTTTCCTAAGACAGACCACCGTCTATGGAATGGATCAATACATTTAGTTTTAATCAAATAAAGAGATCAACCCTAAATCATTTTTTGCTGCGCACAAGGGACTTTAATTCCTAACAAAAGTGATATGCATAAATAAAGAATGATTCAAGGGGTAGTGTCAGGACATTAACACTCTTAACACTCAAGTTAGTTTATTGGGAAAAATACACAAAAAAACTAGTCTTTTTGTTTCTTGGATCGTATAAAATGGCTTACCATATTTTCGACTTCGTTGAAAAGAAAAAGAAAAAGTGTCTCTAATGTAATTATAGTCTTCGAATTCTCGCCTCATTTACTAGTTAAGGTTTTAGTTACTATTAAATTAGAGGTTATATTCAGTTTTAGAGTATCTCGAATGATTGAGATTATTATTTAAAAATGCAAAATTTGTATAGGAATAGAGATTGCTGAGGGCAATGACCAAGTCAAGTCAATCCCAGTGTTGTCTCAATGTTGACTACATTCTCAATGTTGGGCATATTTCTAAAGACAATACAGATTTATGTAAGTAACAAAGTGTAGTACAACCTCATTGCTGTATTCAAATCAAAGTTGAAGAAACACAGATTACCATTTCATGCGGATCAACGATGGATTTAACAACCAAGATTTGTTGATGCTTACCTAAGTAATATCATTTCAGCAAGTCAAAGACTACAAAAATAGCCTCCTAAAACTAAAGAAGTGTGGATTAGTGAGAAAGACATGGGAATTTTGAGCCTATAAAAGAGATCATCATCAACAAGCTAAAGTCGTTGAATTTTGAGTTAGTGTGCAAATCAATGTTTGTTTAATTTCTAGTAAAAGAATGTGAGAGAGTGAATTGTCCATTACTTAGGACATTGTGACCAACTTTAATTGACAAGAAGTTGAAGTGCAAGGTAGCTGCTATACCGTCCTCAAACATTCATATGAGTGACACATATGCAAGGAATAATTCTTTTACTATTCCTTTTTTGACTTATCTTTCAGACAACATCAATAACATATTTTATTTTTAATGCAATCTATTTTATATACTGATTTATATTTTCTTTTATACTTTTCTTTTTTGTGTAAATGATGTTGTAGTCTTGTGTGCAGGTTATCTTATATTTAATAGAAGTAGAATCAATGTCTACCGGGCCATTAATGCAACACACATTCTTGTTGAGTATTTTCAAGTTATGTTTTGAGTAAGGTTTTGAGTAGGTTAGTGATGACAAGGTAGAATTTCTATTTACAAAGTAGCTATGTTAACTAACAAGGTCAACCGACCATCTATTTATCGCTTACGCTTTACTTCGTTATCGAGATCGAAAGAGGTAAAATGAAAGGTACTTATTATTGTTATTAGGTTCACTACTTTGACTTGACTAGTAGGTTTAGGGACGATCCTCCATAGCCAACCCACTAATGAATACGGACCATATCCTTAATGCAGACAACAATAAGAGAGAATGCACTTCGAAGAAGGCATTAATGTGTAGTATAAACCTTAATCTCTATCATGCCACTTGTCTTAGCTAACCGATTTAAATACTTTTATGATTTATGTACTTAACCTTACTTAGCATTCCTATTATTTATTAATGTATATTAAACAGTAGGTATTGGACTTAATGTTGTTTGACTAAAGCCAATACCTACTACATTGAGCATGTATTTTGCATTTACACTTTAATTCAATATTATAACCCACTTTATTGTTGAATGTTACCTTTCACGAACCAGAATATGAAATTACTTTAAAGAATCAGTCCTTGAGGAGATGACTTGGATATTTATTACTTGATACAATTGACAGCGTACACTTGTGTTATCATAAGCCGGAGTGATGTTTAGGACATATCCAATGCACACCGCATTCTAAATATATTTTAACAATAGCAACACTTTGAACCGATCAATTTTTTGACGTTGTTGCTGGGAAAATGAAATAAATTTAACCGTCATGTCACGCTGGAAACTCCACATCAAGTTTTTGGCGCCGTTGTAGGGAGCTAATTTAGATTTTAGTTATTTTATATTCTATTTTGGAAGGGTTAATATAGTCAGCGTTTTGTTCATGGACTGTTAAAATTTATATGTATAATTAGAATGTGGTTCATATTGGCTAAGTCCTAAACATCACTATGCAGATGAAAATGCAAATGTACGCTATTAATTGTAACCAAGTTATAAATCTTAAATCATCTTCTCAAGGACTTATTATTTTAAAAATATCATATTCTTAATTGGGTATCACAAAAAAATCACATAAAAGTTAGGTTTTATAGTTCTGTGATATAGAATATGGAAAACATGCTTAATCTGACATATATTGCTTATAACAGAAATAGTTTTTAAAACAATCTCAATTCACATCAATGCATGTGTAACAAATAAACAATTGTATTAAGTGACAAGGTTAAACTCGTAATAAGAATACAAGAACATGCATTAAGATAATTTTGTGGTAAGAAGAATGATTCATGCTATACATTAATGCCTTCTCCCGAAGTACATTAATAAAAACTCAAGCTTCCGCTCAAAGTTTACTACATTAAGGATGTGGTCGGAATGCACTAGCTAGTTGGATAAATATTTCTAGCATCTCCTTAAGTATATAACGTCTTATATTAACCTAATAAACAATTAGTAAGAGATCTCTGGTTTTTTCTTTCTCCTGAAACTGAGCATAAAGCAAGCAAGGGGTGGATAATCAATCGCTCGTTGTTAATTAATATACTTACTTTGTAAATGATAACATTTTCCTTGTCCTAGTTAATTGACTTGGTTCTTTTTTTAACTAACTTAACTTGCAGCCACTTAATACATAACACATAAAATGCATGCAGCGATCATAATGCGAAGGACGTTGACTATCCGTGTGATAACATAACAACATCTTCTCTACGGATAACTAAAGCATACTGCAATATTACTTAAACATAAAATAATATAATAAATGAACAATGACAATTGAAAATAACATAGATAAAAGAAATATATAATTACATTAAAAATAAGATATTCTGTTATGACGTAAAATATGGCCCGGAAGTCTCGGAAGAGACCGGGACCCGAACAAAGGACCAAAGGACCAAAGCCG
>JBBMEG010033418.1:0-21559 GCA_037832605.1 Cyclanthera cordifolia
GAATCCCCTAAACCAAAACACACTAAACATGTAACCAACACGAAACAGAAAGTAACATCAGAAACAAGAACCCGAATATTAACTAACATGACAACCTAAATATCAGGAAACCGACCATAGGCAATGACTCGCAGTCTTAGAACAACATACTAAATATAGGAACAATACAACATTCGGAACATGCTCGAAAACACGCAAAAGGAACTAAACAAAACATATAAGGCATCTTAAATCATCAGAAACGCACATTCACAGTAAAATACGTTAAACAGTGCTAAAATAATCAAATACGTGCTCAAGATTACCCACAACAACCCTATACTGGGGAAACAGTCTCTTACCTTGGCCGAAAACCGCTAGGAACGGCTCTTGGAACTCGAAGGAAGAATCCCCTAAAGAATCCCCACCTAAAAAGGGTCGTACAGGTCAAACGGGTGAGAATTAGGCTCTAAAAACCCCAGAAACGGACTCGGGACACGAGATTTACCTTAGGAACAAAGTCCAGATTTTTTCGGTCACCGGAGACGGCGGCGCCGATAACGGCGCGTGGGCTAGGGCTCGCCAGTGCGTGACGCGCATGCACGAGCTGGCTGGGGTGCTTCAGCAGCAGCTTCGGGTGACGTGTCAGGCTCGGATTGGCGCAAACAGGTTCGGCACACGCATGCAGGCTCGGGCTGACGTGGACCAGTGCGAGGCTACGAAACGAAGGGCACTGATTGGCTGGGGAAACGGCGCCTGGCGCGGCCAATGGGGAAGCGACGCGTGGCGCGGAGTGACTGGGGAGTAGAACGGCGCGCGCTGACGGGCGCAGACGTCGGTGGCTCCTGATTGGTCGACACGATGGCGTGCACTGGTTGGCTGAAGCGGGCGGCGCTTGCGCGGCCAACGGCGAGGCGACGTGTGTCCTCTTTTGGTTAGCGAGACGATCGGCGGCGGCGGCTCTGCACGGAAATCAACGACGGCAAATGATTTGGCTCTGATGGCTTTATGATTAGGGTTCTAAATTCGATGCAATCATTGGGTATTTATAGCCCAATGATTTGCTATTTTGGATTTTAGCCTATTTTGTCATTTTCCCTATTTTGTCTTTTAGCGCTAAAATTACAAAACTACCCCTGTTGACCCAAAACTCCTAATTTGACCCGAATTTCATGAAAAGACCCTTTTGCCCTTGCTTCCTTAAGCCCAAAATTAATATCCTAAGGGTAAATTAGTAAATTAAACTCCCAAATTTCCCGAATCAAAATAATAACCTAATTTTTATTAAATAATCAAAATTACGGGTTGTTAAGAATACAAGAATATTGATCAAACAACAACTTATGTTTTAGGAGAGTTTATATAGTATACTCTCATAAAGCCTTATTACAACAAACGACTCAATTACAATAAAAACCCAAATACAATATCTTCGCTTGCTGACCGGGCAACAAGACTCCCGAGTAAGTAATCATGGGACAATATAATTCACAATATATCTCAACAAATCTCCACCTTGACTTGAACTCTCCTTCATATAAAAATGATTACCAGCAGCATACCAATCGTACAAATGTATACTAGATTTACCTGATACTACTCCTTCTGCCTCACATGGTCCCTCAGAGACCTTATGATAACTCTCGATTAGAGAGTTTATTGGGCTATTTTAATGATAGAACTTTAGTGAATTGAGCATTCTACATCTAGAGTAAGGAACTTTGGTGTAAAAACGAGAACAATAATATTAAGAGTTACTTCAGGTAGTAAGTGTAAAAATGATAAAATCAAGAGAAAAGTCTGTCTTTTTAAAGTTAATCACATTCCATTGCGATAAGTTCCAAATTTTCAATGTTTTTGCTTCGTCGTTAAACAATCAGAGATCGAGAGAGCACAAGGCGATTACATCGCGCTGGAAGAATTTAATAACATAAATCTGCGAAAATCTAGGTTCGCAGAAATTAAGGGACTTGCTAAATATTTGATTTTACTATTGCCATTCAAACTACCAAGTTTGAAAATATAAGAAGATTAATGCTTATAAATGGAGGTTACGACAAAGTGAGAAGGGGGTTGGTTGATCGATCTAACAATGGGAGAACTAAACACCATTTTATCTTTCCTTGAAGAACTTTGGAGGTTTTGATCTCAGTAGTTGTTGCAACTCAGGCACTATCGATGGTCTCAGTCTTAAGAGTTTCTTATTTCGCCTTTCCATTTTTGTTCTTTGTTATTTTATCTAGTTGAACAATTTTTGTTGGGTTGTATGTTTCGATTGAACTTTGTTGATTATAGAAGTTGTAAGATAGATATTTTAGTTGAATTTACTTCTTCTTATGGTTGTTGCACATATTAATCGATTCATTTCAGTCGTGATTATGCTAGAATAAACGCATTAGGCTAGGATATGGCAAAGGAAGCAACCGTTTCGGGTAAAGTTAATAGGTAGTTTAAAGTTTTAAAATGTTAGTTATTTTTAAATTAACAAGTGTTGACCAGCCATCCACACGAGTTTATTTATTAATTGATTCTAGAGAATAAGTTAATAAAAGATCTACTAATCATTTTTATTGAATCATGTTAGAACTATTACATGTTTAGAGTGAAATAGAGATAACCACCTCATTAATGTGTACGTTGCACTGTTTAGAATTCATGTGACTTGAAGAGAGAGTTTAAGTTATTGTAAATGACAACGAAGGACGTTGATCATTAAGATAAGTGAAGTACGAAATCTCTATCTTGCCAAAAGTTAAGTTGAAGAGTAGCAAGACAGCTTACCCGATTCCTTAACTAATAATGCCTTGTTTCTCTATTGATTAATTATCTTAAGAATTTTCTCTCTTGTTATTTATTTCAGTCATTATTTACAAGCATTTTTACTTAGTTTATGCACAAAACTCTAAGACCATTTCTTTTACCCCGCCCCTCAACCCCCCACTGACTCTTAAGTTAAGATAGCTAGTTGTGTTTATAATAGTCTTGTGGGAACGATAAAACTTATTTACTACTTACTGCAAAGATCGACTGTATATACTTGAACAAAAGCAACTGCGAATGCATTTTGCTTTGATTAAATTAATAACATTCTCTAAAATAGCTTTAGTTATTCACACTCTCTTACATTCACAACACCTTAACATCAATAAACATTAAGAAAGTCTAAACAATGATGAAACTTGCTCAAGGGAACTACCTAGTGAACACATGAGCACGATTGTCATCAATGCCAACTTTTAGTACCTTCACTTTCTTTTCATTTCTCATAAATGGTACCTCACATCTATGTGCTTAGTTCTTTTATGATGAACTTGATTCTTTGCAAGGCATATTGCACTTATACTATCATAGTATACAACTGCTTGATCGTGATGTAGACCAAGATCGCCAACTAGCCTTTTTAACCATATTCTCTCTTTAGCTAGTTTAGTCAATGTCAAATACTCTGCTTTAATTTTAGATAGAGTAGCTGTAGGTTGTAGTAGTTTTAGATAGAGTAACTATAGGTTGAAGAGTAGTCTTCTAACTAACAAAAAAATCACGACGAGTTAAAACATATATTGTCATAGATTTTCTACTGTCAAGATCTCTATCATAGTCAGAAACAAAGTAGCTAGTCACTAAATACTATGTCTCATTCCCATAAATAAGAACAACATTAGATCTACCTTTTAGATAACAAAAAATTCTTGTCACAACTTGTCTGTTTTCATTTCTAGGATCGCCCATATACCTGCTATTAACATTAAAACCAAAAGCAAGATCAGATCTAGTGTAGAGGGTTGCCTTATCACCATGGAAAGCATCAAACTTCCTACTATAAATAAAATACAAGAGATGTATTCCTTCTCAGATTTAAATTGGGGTGCATATGCCTGAGGATAAATGAACATTAGAAGCACTCTAGGTATCATAGACTTTGTTGATGACATGTCAAACCATGATAAGATCTTTTGAATATAGCCTTTCTGTGACTAGAAAAGCTTTTTTTTTTTTCCTTTCCCTATATATTTCCAAACCCAAGAATTTTTTAGCAGCACCCAAATTCTTCATCTCAAACTGAACATGAGCAGATTCTTCAACTTTTGAATATCAAGCTTAGACTTTACACCAATGAACAAATCATCTACATATATGATCTAATATATCATCGAACCATCTAAACATTTTTGTGGCACACACAATAATCATTCATATATCTATTGTATCCTTGCTCAATCATATAACAGTCAAACCTCTTGTACCATTTCCTTGAAGGCTATTTTCATCCATACAATTACTTTTTTAACTTGCAAATATAGTCCTCTTTTCCAGGAAACTGGAACTCATCTAGTTTGGTTATATAAATCTCTTCTTCCAACTCTCCATGTAAGAAAATTGTCTTCACATCAAGTTTCTCAAGTTCTAAATATTCATGTGCCATCATAGATAGTAGCACGCTAATAGACATATGTTTGACCACTAATGAGCAGATCTCATTATAGTCGACACCTTTTCTTTGTGTGAACCTTTTTGCCACCACACGAGCTTTATATATACTACATCCCCTCATTAGGTGAGATTAATTTCTTTCTTCTTCTTTAACATCCATTTGCAAGTTACAATCTTCATTTCCTTAGGCTAATTGACTAGCTCCTAAGTCATATTCTTATTTAGAGACTCCATTTTCTCACTCATTGCAGTGAGCCTTATGCTAACTCAGTACATGAAATTGCTTCTTTGTAGGTGGATGGCTCATGAGGATCCACCTATTCAGCAACTCGAAGTGCATAAGTAGCAATATCCTCAAAACCATATTTCTTTTAAGGTTTAACACCAATTATTCTCGACATCTCAAAGTTTATACTTGGTTGATGAACTTTTGTTCTAGAAGATTGCACACTCGTATCGGATTTTGTACTAGTAATTGGCATATTAGCTTGGTGCTATGATGCACCTTTATTTGAATTGAATATCAGCTTAAACTTCTTATCAACATCACTACTTCCTCCAATAGTTGTGGCCTGCATAACAAAGTCAAATATAGAATTTCCATTAAAGATTAGATTCCTATTATGTATAACCTTGTTCTCTGAACGATAGGCATATTTTATAGCCTTAACTTCATTCCCATAACCTAAAAATACATTATTTATCCCTCTTTATTCTATTTTTCATCCCTTACTCGTATGGTAAAAAACATTACAGCAAAAAACTTTCAGCAAAGAATAATCTGTATGCTTACCTAACCATACCTCATATGCGTACTGTCAGTCAATACCTATGTAAGGCCCATGGTTAGCGTGGATGTAATAAAGCATCCTCTTTGTATACTGAACTCCACTAAAAACACTTACTACGACGTTGTTTCCCAAACACATAGTGTTCAAAGAATTCGAGATCCTGCACTTTGTGTCTACAAGGAAGATCTCTCTTTGACAAGGTTTTCATTTCTTTTTTACTCATATAACCATGTCTCATAGGCCATAACTTTGTCATGCATTCAATTTGAACTACAGGTGATGCAACTGCAGTTAAACCAACCGATGTTGAACCTACCAGAAAATTAAAAGTTTCACGTTTTATACTTTTCAAAACCACATTTGAATCTTTGCAGGCATACATAACTCCACATTTTCCTTTAAAACTATAACTTTTACTGTCAAATATACACAAAAATATCAAACTCTTTATCCTCAGAAGAACGTATCTAATGTTATTCTAAGTCTAAAACACTATATGATGTGTCTTTATCCCAATTGAGCTAATTCTAAGTACCATATTGACCATATTGTTTATCATAGACTCATTACCTCTACCAATCTATTCATACGTTGCAAACCACTCCCTATTAGACACTTATGAAATAATTCTTCTAATAAAGTGTTGGGAATTGTGGGGTAGATGCATGCATTTAAACGTGGCGGAAGCATGTGAATAACAAAAATTTCACATTAATTAATCTAATTAATTAATTTTAGATTAATCCAATTAATGTACATGCAATTTACCCTATGTGATTGACATGTTGTAAATAAAACTCACTTTGGTTGACGCTCTAATCAATTCTAACGGGTCTTTATGCTGGAAAGAATCACGATCAATTCCCTGAACCTGCTGAGTAGGATCACGGTCAATCCCTGGACTTTCTTGATTAGTCTCCTACAATCTTCCAGGCTATATCTTCTATGCTGCACTGAGTACTTCATGGGAAGGTTCTTTGATAAGGTAGCTTAGAAGTATTTTTTTTAGGAGGAAAAAGAGAACTCAATTGCAGAGAGGTTTTTCTATTTGAGAATTAGGTTACTCTCAATTGACTGAGATGAGAATGAAGACGTAATAGACCTCCTATTTATAATAGAAAAGTGATTCTTTAAATTAGGAAAATATAATATCTTTTAATATCCAATAATTAAAGATATTAGTAAAAATCAAAGATTTTCCCAACCTAATTTAAAGTTAGTTTTATTTATTTTTAATTGATATTTATCAATAAATCTCAACTTCATAATATATCCAATATATTATAGTAAATAAATCTCTACAACTAATATATTCAATATATTAATTTTCCTACAAATAATAATTATCTAATAATTATTAGTTCAATTAATATTATCCATTTAATAATTATCCAATAATTATTAAACAAATATGCTTAACATATTAATTATAATTATGCTTTAAATAATTATCCAATAATTATTTAAACTTTAATATGTCCAAAATATTATTAGTTGAGTTCTCTCAATAATTATTCAATAATTTTTTATAATTAATTTATCCAATAAATTAATTTCTTCTCATTAATATTTATAAAAAATATTTAATTAATATATCAAATATATTAATTAGTTAAGCTTATTGATTAAACTTAACACTCCTATTAATTATGTCCAACATAATTAATTTGTGTATTTGAACTCTTTAAATTCATTGATCTCTAATAAAACAGTGTAGCAACAATTGAGCTAACCCAGGGACTGGTGAACCTATAGATTGGAAGCTATAATGACTTGGGATCCAATTAGTTAACATAGACTTATTTCACTAAAGGCATGTGTTGAAGTCTCTCGCACTATAGGACAAGTTAACGACCACAAATATAATTGGTCATCTATCCTATGATCCTTCACAAGCTTGTTCGTAATTCATAGCTGGGACAAGAAATCCGTTCTACCCCTATGATTACATATTTCTCCTTAAGCGCCAGTGATTTCTCTAATGAACGTGTTGTATATTGTCATACTATAAACCAATGTCCTCTCGGGCCAATGAGAGGCGGTTACCCTTTGTTCAAGTCCTAGACTCAGTTCTTAAGGGAACAACTCTACATCTTCAACAATATTAGGCAAGGCGTGAATTTCTTCTTGTGACATTGCGTTCCCAGCGACTCACTACGACAATCCCCAACGTGAGAGGCTTATTGATCCATTTTTGTTTGACTAGTCTCACCCATGCACATCAAATGACGCTTTCATGAAGTAGGAGTTCGCAACCAATTCAGGATTTAGATCACATCAACATACGATCATCCTTAGCGAGGTAGTTGTTACGATTCTATAACAAAATTACTAGCTCGATCATAAAACTTTTGGTCCAGTCATATGCAAAACTCCTTTTTCCATAGGCACCCCCACTCACATGTCTCCACATGAACTACCAAGATCAAGTTTTTTGCAACTATTGCAAAGCGGGCCGCACCCTAAGTGTTAGCAGGACTTAGTCCATATATTGTAGATAATTTAGGTTATAAACTTGAGCTAGATCCACTTGTCTGTTTCACATACTTGTCCAAGTATTCATATTAATAACTAAGGATTTATCAAAAATTAATTCAATTAATGTAATAAGGTTGAAAATTAAATACGCAAATTTATATATATATATATTTATTAATAACTGAAAATGACATAAAATATCTAACATTAAATACTCGTTCTTAAATATACAAACTACTAGTCCTTTAGGACACAACTCCTAACATAAAGAACGCATACATCTTTCTAATATTTTTGTTCATTTTCAGCCCAAGTCAGATATTTGTCATAGCTATCATTAACTTTGGCAACGATTGCATAACCTCCCTCATTATTCAAGTAACAACCCAAATTTATCTAATTAAATCATTTGTATTTCATGGAATTTTTTATGCTAATTTATTAGCTTTAAAGTTATTTATAGCCCTATTAATTAACTAATTTAATTGGAGATTTCGGAAAATAAAGTATTAGCTTAAAGAGGTTATATAACTGAATTGGAACTTTGAAAAAAAAAGTCTTATTTAAAAGGATTTACAAGAATGTGTTAAATTAAAAATCTTAGAAAAGTTATATTTGATAAATATGTAAATATAAGCACATGCACATAAATCCCTAGGTAAAAAACTACCCGTAAAAAATATCTTCACCTCAAACGAAATGTCCACCAATTGGAACACTTCTTATTCTTTTGTCTTCCACATAAGTCGAGCCGCTGCAACTAAATGTCCACCTCCACTGTAGTTTTGTTAGCATCAACCTTCACCCAAACCTACTGAAGCAGCTACCTAGCCTAAATCGATGTCTTCATGCCCGTTTCTTTCGAAGCTCTTTCACCCTTCGCGGATTCTTTTGTGTTCCAACTAGATTTATGAAGCCTCTACGCCAGATCAACATGTCTGCCTCATCCTCCTCTTACGTGTGTCAGACACGAGCGAGCTCACACTCTAACATGCTCTGGTGAGCCTCTAACGAGTGGTTTTTTTTATTTGAGCTCTACTTGCTCTTTTTTAGTCTTGAGTCTGTTTTTGGATGTCTTAGGTGATTCTGGAACACTTGATGCGAATTCAAACGTGCACAACTAATAACTCTTAGGTACGAGAGTTAATTATTGTTTGTAAAGGAGTTTTTAGAGAAAATAACGTTTAATTTAGAACATTTAGGGATGTTTAATTGCTAAAGAATCGTACTTTAAATGTATTTCTAAGAGTAACAATTTTGGTATGAAGTATGATTTGTTAGCAATTATTTGATTATTATGCATGAATGAGTGAGTCAATCATATCTCTAATCAGATGAGCTTAGTTTTGGACATCTCTATATTTAAACAGATAACTTGAAGCCCAAAAAACAATAAAGACAAGTATCAGTGCTACGCTAGAGCATTATGGCAAAAGAATTAAAAATAAGTGAAGGAAAGAAAGGTGGTTGCTAAATTGTGTGTTTTACTAAACACGTGGCGAGATCTTAGGATTGGCATGATCCCCAAGTTGAAATGAAGCAATCTCAGTCATTGAAGCCTTTCTATAATGATGTATAAATAGATGAATTGCGAGAGTAATTAAGATTTTGACAATTTACTGTTTCATTTCTAAAATTTTAGAGTAGAATTCAAGTCAGTTATATAGAGCGTTTAGAGTTTTTACTTTATCGATTGAAGCAGAAGAAGAAGAATATTGGATCTAGAATTGTTATTTCCGCACTCTTCGTTCCGTGCTTACTCTTTCTATCCTTTCTTGTTTACTTTGTACTTTTGTTCTTGAATTCGTTTACATTTTACTTGCGATTTTAGCTTGTAATGCAATTACTTTAAATGTTCATTGTTTCATGACAATTCATTTATGAGTTATTTTTGTTATTTCAATTGATAAGTTATTTTTGTTATTTCGATGAATTAAATTTGTCTCAATAAGATTAGGTTTATGAGATTTTATATTGTGAAAGTTATGAATATGAAGATAATGAATTAACATGCATTGTTGTAGCAATTTAATACATTTCGACTGACAATCCTTTTCCATTTGACTTTGTAATCACTTCGAGAGAAGGATTACATAGTATAGTTACATTGCATTCATTAGGTTAGTGATATTTCTCTTATATTTGATGAAGAGTTAGAGATAAACTTCTAACTAATGTTGTTGACTTGATTCAATTGAAAATATCGATTATTGTGAGAGGTAGTGAGAAAAGAAAGTAGAAATTCACTTCTTACCATGAAATTCTATGCTATAGCAATCTAATCTTCATATTCCTAATCTAGTCGACCTTTCATATTACTGAATTCGTGTTTTTTATTGTTTGTTACTATTTTCTAGTGTTAGTTTACTTTGGTCGTTTGTTGTTTACTTCTACATTATATTCTTAGAGTAAGAAAATTGCACAAACAGTTCTGACATTTGACCTGAAAGTGAAAATAATTCACCTTAAGAATATTGACCTCTTATAAGATTTAAAATTTGTTATAACAATGACGGTGAATACTTGGACATTAACCTTAATTTAGTGTTGAATTGATTGAATATAATTGCTAAAACATGTCAATTTTGGAATAGATATAAGTCAGAACAGGTTTTTGGCCTTCTTGGAGGTGATTTGTGCAATTCAAATTTTACTTCTAAGTTTATGTAGGAATTTTAATTATCTAAAGAGCTAATTGCTATATCATTTACTTATTAGTTGTTATGTGCATGGACATGATAGAGCTCGAACAAGAGTTTATATTTGACGACGAGCATGAGCGTTTTTTGAGTAGGCAACATAGAGAAAATAGAATAATGGCAGTAAATCCAGGTAATCATAAACCAGTTGTAGATCCTATTGTAGAAGAAATAAATGAATACTCAATAATTCAATGAGAGGGAGCAAGCCCTTAGAACCTATGCCATATCAAATATAAATGAGTTATAGAGAGGTATAATTAGGTTAGAGATTAATGCTAGGTATTATGAATTAAAATCGGCCATGTTTAAAATATTATAGTTTATAATACAGTTCCAAGGATTACCTGTGAGGACTCACACTAACACTTAAGAGCGTTTATGAATGTATGTGATTCATTCAGAATTTCTTAAATGCAGAGAGATAGTTTTAGATTGAGCATGTTTACTTATTCATTGAGAGTTAATGCTAGGACATGGCTAAACACTTTACCTGATGAAACCATAACCTCGTGGAATGTTTGAGATGAGAAGTTTTTAGTCAAATATTTACCATAACTAGAAACGTGAAAATGAGGAATAATATTAAGAATTTGGAACAAGGAGATGACAATTCCATTACAAAAGCGTGGGAAAGATTTAAGGGATTGTTACTAACATGCCCACACACTATGAGATTTCTTGCACAGCATGAGTATTTTTATTAAGGTATGGATTGTAATTCCAAAATCGTTCTAGATGCGCTTAGGACTTTATTTTTTAAGACCTATAATGAAGCACATGAGATTTTAGAGAGGATTGCCCCAAATACTAATGGAAGAACTCCTGAGGGAGCAAAAGTAAGATAAGAGCAAAAATTAGTTAAATGATTACTTGCTTTGAATGCTCAATATCAGCTATGGCTGATACATTAAAGATTCTTCAAGGAAACAATGTTGCTACTATTGTTGTTGTTCAACCAAAAGGGTACAGTTAGAATGCTGCAACATTAATCTATATGGTGGAGTTTGTGCAATGTGTGGAGTTCCCATAGTTTCGAAGTTTTCCTCAAAATCCAGCAATAGTGATGTATTTGGATAACATGTTGAACTATTATGCCAATTCGTATAACTATAAGCGAAGAATCATCTGAATCTTGCATGGGGAAATCAATATGTTAATGTTAATACAGGGTACTACCAACCAAACTTTCATAAACCATTTGAAGGTCCCCGAAGTTTTAGTAATCAAAACACTTTGTACAATTAAGAATATTTCATGCAGATCACAAGATATTTTATCTCGATCCTTGAGTCACCTTGCATAACCTAAACTCAATTCGAACCATTGGTAAACTACGAATATTCTTCAAGGAAAAACAAAATTTATGGAAGACAAAAAATCCCATTAAGAACATCACTTATCCAAGGTGACCAATAAACAAAGTAATAATTGAGCTTCAACAAGATTTCCTATATCACAACTTAAAAGTAACAACAAATCCTTTGGATTACAACAAAGATCCAATAAAACTCAGGATCCAGCAACTTGACAAAATAATCATATATGACCACCCAAGTCATGTCCTACCTTGCTAGCTCGAGGCGAGCAAAGACCACAAAACTACACAATCTTAATAGAACCAACACTCGAAGATCATCGTCAATCACTCTACATAGTAAGGGTTTCCATCTAATTTAACTCTATTGGTACCACATAGGTATCACACCAAACTATTAAATTGAGCAATAAACAAAACAACATAGAGATAAACTACAACTCACCATTGAATCAACTGGCTAACTAGCCTCAAGTTCAAATCAAGCAAAATTGCAATATTGCAAGAATGAGGCTCTCTATCCTCCACAAAACTTGCCATGAAGGAATAAATCAAAACAAAAAAAAAAAACTAAATTGCAATTTCAATTTATTTAAAAGTTAAGATAACAAAACTTAGGGTTTCACCTCGATTGTCTGAATAAGTTATCACCAAGCTGAACAACTAGATTATCTTACTTGAGCACGACCTCTCCCACCTCAGTAATTAAGTCAACAAAATTCTTGCTATCATAAGAAGCCTAAAAAGAATAAGCACCTCCATAAATTATGCTCGAAACACTAGGTATAAGAAAATGTCACTTGAACAATGCTCATTGTGGCATCAAGAAACAATGATTTGTGATGAAGCACAACTTGCCCTTAAAAGCAACTGGGTTTCTAGCCACGAGCTCAATATATCAACACGAAGTATCTGATGGGGACCAACCAAAAACTCAAGCCTTAACTACATTTCAAAAAACATAAGCTCTTACCAATCTAATACGCCCTAACTCTTCAGAATGGTACATTAATTGATTCTTCTTCCTTGAACGTTATACAAAAACCTCTAGCAACACATACCTCATAAAAAATTGGTCACTTGCTGGCACTGGTCATTTGGCCCTCACAACAACCCTATCACCGTAGATCGGGTGAACAGTGAGTAATAAGAACATGCAGTAGCTTGCTATAACTCTCAAGGTATTCCTCAATTAGTCGAGATTGTGACCACTCTTGCAGCACATCTCAATGAAATCATAACATGCCACACAACTACAGCTACTTAAGGTACATCTACATGATGAATTTTTAACATATAACTCAACTTCTTTCTCAACAAGAAGCTTCAAGGCTTACCACGAAGACTTGTAACAAGTAGAACTTTCAATCAAGGGAACCATCTGATAGATACTACACTCTTACTTAAAAATCAATATGGCATAATACCATAAAACTCTTTGAAAACATCAACTTTTAAATCTAGCGACTTGCTAGAATCCAAACAATAGCTTGAATTAACAACCACGAGCTTACTAGTTAATGCAACCAATAACAACTTACTTTAATGACTAAAATTTAATCGTACCTCCAACGGAAACATACAGCACTACCCGGCAACAACATATTCTTCCTGATATGGTCATTTAACAACCTCTATCATAGCATCCATAAGCGAACAGGGCTATCAACTTGCCAAGAGGTAACCAAACCTCTACTAGGCAAATTCAAATTTCAAACTCTTGATAAAACACAACATTGATCAAATGACAACATCCAGAAACACGAGCCACTCAAGGATTCTAACGCACCACAACTTAACCTAAAAAATAACAACATCTACTAAGTTTAGACTCAACTCTAACATGCTACTTGTTAGGGCGACAATGAACGTTTCTGCTTATTTACTAAACACAACTACCACAAACTCTATACTTTCCTCATCGAGAGAAAAAAAAATTGAATCATCATAGATCTAGGACACCTCAGTCCACAAGCTCCAACCTCAGCAAGATTAGGAAACTCAAACAAAAACTTCATTTTTCAGCAACCAGTGTAAGCACCAATAAGGTTGCACAACTTTTCTTGAACTACTAACATGAGTCCATTAACTCTAATGTGAACTACAACCTTGGAATATCGGCTCATGCAACCACAAACATTAGGAAAGCATAACCTCTGACTTGCCCCCAACAACTCCAGGAACACTTAGCTAGTCAAGTCTAACTCGACCGGGCATTGAAATTAACACTCAAGAGTAAAAATCAATACAATGGGACCTAAGAGCTCACATTCAAGGTCCTAGTACACAGGTTTTCTGGCGTACTATTTTGGAAGTCTCATTCAGGGTGGTCAACTACTTCACTATTCATCTTACGATGTGATAAGCCAATAGTGTTAAAAATTAGAACACAGGCCCAAGTTTAAAAGCAATTCATATTTCAAAATAAACCCAAACTATATAAAAGGTAATCAGCCCACTTATCTTTAAACCATGGTTCGACTTTTCTGAATGATTGAACCGGTTTTGTGTAAACCAAAACCGAAATCGACTGTTGAGATTCAGCATGTACAATAAAAAGGATGGCTGAGATGAAGCCACTCGTTGAGTTCACCTTGTCGGTTTGGCCTGCATGACTCACACGTTGATTCCAGCGATGAACAAAACCCGACTGGGTTCACTGTGCAACTCATTTGAGCAAATTCTTCTCCCTCGTACAGAGAAGGTTGAGATTCTGGTGATTTCTCACCAGGATCTTGATCGATCTTGACTGTCTTTGCTTTCAACCTTTCTTTCCCTTGTGCGACAGTGATGAATCAAGATTTCATCACTTGGTTCATTGCTTCCTTGCACTTTCTTATGACCTAACGATTACAGTGTTTGAATGCTGTAATCGTTAGGTAGTTTAAACCTCTTGCTTGATGAAACCGCGAAGAAGTTTCAACCAAGGTCTTCGAAGGTAACATTCTTTCTTTTCTTTTCTTTACAGTTTTCCATTTTTATTAACTTAGTTAACCATAGGTTCATTGCTAACCTTTTCTTTTTTTTCTTTGTTTTGTCTTTGATGAGCTCTCGGGCGTGAGCAAAGAAATAACACAAAACACAAATGGAAGATAAAGAGAAGGAAGAAGAAGAGACAACAATTTATGTGGTTCGGCCAAAGTATGCCTACGTCCACGGTTCAACGAGCCAGGTAAATTAATTCATTTTGTCAAGCCAAAATGTACAGTAGTTTTTCATATATTTACAAACAGTGTAATGATCTATTTATACACACTTGATTTATCCAGTACATTGTGGTGCACAAGCTCTTAGGATAGTGCTTAGGTGGTTTAGTACCTTAGGTGGTTTATAAAGAGCTTGATAGAACTTAGGTAGATGCTGTTAGGAAACAAGAACCTGAACAAAACAATAAAGCCTTTGTATCACAAGGCCTCTTATAAGAGAGGTGTAGTGGGCAAGGACTTATTATTCAGGAATAACAAATAGCGATGCACTCAACTGCCGGCTTTAAGGATGATGTGCCATCAGACACTACCCTAGGAACTCAA
Organism: Cyclanthera cordifolia; assembly: GCA_037832605.1. Lineage (NCBI taxonomy): Eukaryota > Viridiplantae > Streptophyta > Magnoliopsida > Cucurbitales > Cucurbitaceae > Cyclanthera > Cyclanthera cordifolia. Next base: position 15,227 of record JBBMEG010033418.1, read on the forward strand.
AAGCTAAATATTTAACTTTGCTTGCAAAACTACTAGTCTACCTCTAGGTATCTCTATCCTAAGTATCTCTACCCTGGGTAGGATTCAAGGTCATTACCTTTTTATGCGACCTGAAAGTGTAACTTTAATAAACTAACTCTAAATGAATAACATATTCATTATAATGGCGCACTCAGTTCCAGTCACATTAGGCAAGTATACACAGTCGAATAGCAGTAAATAATCAGTATTTTTACATCGTCCTACTGAGATTAAGTATTTTGCAACTAATAATGTTAACTTAGGAGTCAAACAAGGAAGCAAAAGAAAAATGCATGAGTTTTGGTTTAAATTCGATGTTGAAATTAAAATGTGTAATTAAGCTAACTTGTTCATGTTAAGTTCAAGATTGTGGATAGCATCACATTTGGGTGAGTTCTGTTGAAATACTTTCATCTAAATAAGTTGAATATTACATGTATACTTGTGGGATGGTTATCTCTAAACGCTTCCTAAACAATTAAGAGATCTTGAAATTGACCTAATGACTATGACTAGTGTTTCTCTCATTACTCTTCTCTAGAGGCAAACTTTGAATACGCATAAAGTGGCTTGTCAGTCAGCCACAATGTGAACTACAATCAACTATCATAATTAACATCACATTTTCATTTACCCTAAATTAAATACTACCTCCTTATCTTGCTCTAACCTTTACTTTTAATGATGAAATTAAAAAAAAAAAGAAAATAATGTAGTTAACGTCGCATCATAATAACTATTTAGTACGACAATAGCTGCATAGTTCACTTTTTATAATGCGTGCTCTTGCATTCGTTCATAATGACTCAAGTTCTCGCTCAAAGTCAATAGAATTAAAACAATTCAATGCATGTGTTAGTAGGGATTGTTTTCTCTAACCTTTCCCTTAACATACAAGAGTTCTCGCATGAACTAATGAATATGATAATAGACGATCGCCCATTCTCTAGAAGCAAACGGTGATAACACTGATGTGGATGGTCCGTTGATATTTGCTAAATTATAAATAACTATCATACTTATCTTAACAACTTCCTAATACCACTAAGATACGTTGTCTATAATGTTTAGTTTAGTATGTGAATAATGGGAATAGAGTGAGATAAAAGTATGGAACATTGTATTGAAAACGAATTCAATAGACTCAAGTCTACTAAAATAATGCAAATGCAATTAAAATAGAAATCTAAAAACTGACGTAAACTAAAGCTAAAATAGAAGTGTTCGACTACGTAAACGATAAACTAAAAAAAGCTAGATGAAAATAAGTTGAAGAAAACTTCTATATGAATTAGTTGGTGGTGTATATAACTCTTGATCGTACGACAACGGCTTAAAAGAAAAACTTTAGAACCCTAACAGGCTATGAAAATAGAAATAGGAGCAAAAAGTTTCAGAATGGACAATGTTGACTACAAATCAACCAACCGAAGATCTTCTCTTTCTATCGCTTGCTTATTTATAGAGATCTTCAAGTTAGGGCTTTAGAATCATGAACCTAAACAAAAAGACTGAGTCTTTTGGATTCTCCTTCCATATTTGCGAGTTCCTAAAATTTTAGGAAGTTTATTTTTCTAGTATTTTGCAGATCGATGCATACTCTATCGCATTAGTTATCCGGTTATTCCTTTGAATGTGATGCCTTTGCCTTTCTATTTCTTGCATTCATAGAGAAGGTTAGTGTGACTAAGGAATTTCTACATTTAAATACAAATGGCTTCAACATTCAATTTTATTCTATAGTTTTAGCATTTTTCTTTAAAACTTCTAATGCAACTCATAATGTTGTCAACCATGCATTTATACAAAATTTTCCTACTTATCGATATGCTAACTCATAGAATTCTTATATTTACATACAATAACTTAGAAATTCATCAAAGAATGACCTAATTAACTCTCGGATTAAGATTTATCAAACTTTCAAACTTGAACCATTACTCCTCCTAAGCAGTGTTCTACACACTAATGTACAACAAAATAGAGATACATTAATGTACAACGTTATTGTGGCAACGGGTACTATTTTTTAGGACGATGGAAAAATGTTAAGGTCTTAATTGATGTGGTAATTGATGGAGAATTTCTAGTACTCATGCCATTGAATGGAGAAGATGATGTCACAAGAATTAGGCTCACATATGCATTAGCCATGACATTTAATAATATTTGATAAAGACATTGTAAGATCCAAATTATATTTGTCTATTATCGTGAGTTCATTAAAAGTATTCTAATGTAATGCTTTCGGATTAATGAAACTAGGACACAAAATGTCAAAATGTTCTAATTACACCAACAGTTACCTCATATCAAAGTATTGTTGTAGCCCTATGTTGTTTGGTGAGTTAGATTGAATGGTTGTGATCATCTGTTCAGATTAGTGTACTAGAGGTTGTGTTCGGACTACAAGTGAAGTGTTGTAATAATTTCTTTTGTAGGAATCAGTGGATCTTGATCATCGTTGACATTTCAATATATATTGTTTTCTAGATGAATACATTAACTAACCGTCTTCCTACTCATTTAAACGAAATAGTTGGACTGTATGTTAACATAACCCTTATATTTTTTTTACTCCATGATTTAGTCAAACAACTAATAGATATGCTAATGTGAAAGTAGTTTTGTCAATTCGAAGGTTATTCAAGAAGCTTTAAACTAAAGAAGCCAACATTCAAATTAGTGAGGGTTAGTTCTTTCATTACCTAGTTAAGACTATGAATGATAATTTTATTGCTTTCATATTAATGTACTTGTAATGATTAGGGTCCTAAGCAACCAGGTATAGTGGAATGTGGATATTATATTTTGAAGTATATGAGGAGATAATGATTTATAACATTGATTCAATAGAAGAAATAGTAAGTATAGAACTATATATGTTTGTTTTCTTTTAAAAATATGTATCATATAGTTAAATCTACTTTTCAAATACTAATGGATGAATGATGCCCTCTAAAATTTATACACAAGAAGTTATTAATTTTGTCCGAGCTGAATGGGTGGAGTACTGTGGCATCCCACGTATACATCGCATAAAGGTTGATGAATTAATGTTTTTTTATGATGTAGTAAATATATATTTTGTTGTTTGCGTGCATTTTTTTTTTCGAAATGAATCTTATTGTAAAGATGCGACAAGATTTAAGGTAAATACATGGAAGAAAACTGACAACCCTTGACGACGATGGAATAACACACATGCTATCGGGAACATGCATAATTCACACTACATGTGTTATTGTTGATCATTGTAGGGAAAGAAAGAAAGGATGTAGTTCTCAAATAATAGTTGCGGGTCTAGCTACAGAAGTAAGAATCGCAATACTTAGATTATGGATATATGAATGATTTTGATAGTACTTGTAGTATTCTATTCAAGTATTGTTGAAATAAGACCTCACTTGTGCTTCCTTTTATTTACTCCACCTCGTTAGCTTTTCTTTTATGTCTGATTGTAGTGTTCAAATGCATCAAGAGTTTATGCTTATGATTTCCATGGTTGATTCCAATGAATGAGATTTTCATACCTGCCACTTTAGGGACTTAAGTTTAATTCTTAATCTAGATTCTATACTTGTCAATTAGTTGTTCGTACTTTGATTTTGCAATACTATTAGGCTTATCTAATTATGTGGTAGTATGAAGTAAAAGAATCCTCTTGGGTTTTTTACAAAACATGCAATTTGAAGAAAACTGTACTCTCTATTTATGAAAAGTTGTTGTTGTCCTAATGATATTATTATTCCATTTTTTCTTGCTACCTCAAGACTATTCCTTTTGGTTGTTGATGCTATTGCTATTATCATTAAGTTTAGCATGATTCCTCTTGGATTTTTTGTTACTCTCTGCAATAACTTCACAAAAACTCTATTGAGTACATGAAAAGTTAAGTTAGAGCTTGGTTTAAGAGCTCGGTTTACGTTCAATTTTTATATAGTTGAACTTTAAGATTGTAAAAGCCTTGTTGCTAGAGAGCCTTGTTCTCTATTCACAAAATTTATGATCGTGAGTCAAGATTTGGGTTTTGGATGCCACTCTTGGAATAGTTGGACCAGGTAGAGATAGAGAGGACCTTCCTGAAAGATTATATCTTTCCTAAGTACCCTACAAAATAAGGTAACTTGTAGTGAACTTTTTTATCCCTCTCTTACCATTTTGTTTTAAGCATTTGAACCACCACAATATTCTTGTTATAATTGTCTCATGGCGCTAAATGTTTGTTAAACTGTTGTGAATGCCTTTGTTAAACATGGATTTTCTAAGGATGTAGCATAGGTATCATGGTCACCTTTATTTTAAATTGTTTAGTCAAATAGCTTCTTTGAGTTTCTATCGTCATGAAAGTACTATTTTTAGGTGTTCAGTCAAGGCTTCATTCATGCATCATCCTAAATCAACCTATTTTCTTTCTTTTCATTTCAATCACTCTCTTAATACGGAGCTAAAGAAGGTTCTCATGCATGCTATATTTTATCTGTTTAAAGTTAACTCTACGTTGACTTGGAATGAACTTTTGTTTTTAGAGAACGCGACAAATCTTGACTCACGATCGCTAATTTCACATTAATGGGAGAGGACCGCCTCCAAACCTAGAAAGCATTGGTTTTAGTGTGCTTCCTCTTTCCAAATCATCTACTCTGAATGTAAACTACATAATTGATCTTTTCTCATACAATTTTGTTTAGTTATATCTTAAGTTGTCTATCTAGCTATACTAGAGCATTGGTTTTAGTTATGATAGTTGACAATGGATTTATTTTTTGCTTTATAGGTTTCAAAGTCTCCTTAAAGGATTCAATTTGCAAAAAACTCATGTCCTTGTCATCCTACTTCTTCAACATTGTTTTGACATATCAAATGTTAAATTATCAATGTGTTATATTGTGGTGCATGCATTTTTAAGTTGTAAGTCTAATGTACAACTGAAACGTTCGTATATAAAATGATTTGTTCTTTAGCTACATACATGGATGAAAATTAGGTATCTTCATTTGGCATGTGAAGACAAGGTGGAAATAGGTTATAAAAAAGACTACATGTACATTGATAAATTGTCATCAAATGGTGACATTTGAAATGAAATTATGACCGAAAACTAAGTGTCAAGATACAAGTTATAATGACAAAACGATTTTATGTGATTAATGGTTCAACCATGATACTTTTAAAAGTGTCGTTAATACTTCTATGATGACGAAAAAGTAATGTCGTTAATTATTCAACAATGACATTTAATATAGTTTCATAAATGAAGATAGTATGACTTAGAAATAATGTCATTACCTTGTTTTCAATAACTAGTTTTAAGTGTCATAACTTGATCGTTAACAACATTTTATCAATGTCATTAATACACATTCAATGATATGTAATTTTGTCATTAATGTTGCTATTATGACAATAATATACTGTCATAAGTAGTTCAACCATGTCACTTCTTCGTTAGTGTCTTGATTGAGACTACCATGACAGACGAAACAATAACTTTAATTTTTAGTCATGTAAATGATTTATGGCTATAAAATATAGTCATCATATAAAGCGTTTACATTAGTGATTAATGTGTGGGGAACTTCATATAAATGCTCTTAGCATGCACATGAAAATGATCTCAACAATGTTCTCAGATCTGCATTCTACGTAACAAAATATCATCTCAAACTAATCTCATGAACTTCATATTTTACATTCTAGAATTCTTGATTTATTAATGTACTTTTCTTATTGCTAATAAACTCTTCCTACTAGATAAATAAAACGAGTCCTTTTAAAACTAATGTTTGTTAGATCGTATGACAGTCCTCGAGGGGCGAATAGAGTTTTTAATTTTATTTTTATTTTTGTGAATATGCTCAAGAAAACAAAATATCAAAGTTTTTCAATCAATAAAAAAGTGTGATAACTAAAACAACAAATAAGATAGATAAAAATTATGAGAACCAAATTTATCTAACACAATAATAATCAAGAATCAATTTAAGCATAAAAAGTAATAAAATAAAGAAAAAATAATTATAGAAGATGACACAAAATTTTTTAAAGTAGTTCGATCAAACTCAATCTTGGGATTTTAAAATTTGCTTGACTCTTTCCATGGATTATAGTCGTTATAATGGTTGGAATTTTGGTAAAGAACACACTACTTCTCTCAATAGAGTGGATATACAATTTTATCTCTCACTAACCAATTCTCACGAAACAATCTGTAGCAACCCGGTCCATAACCGTAAGGTTATAGCACGGACGTTACTAATGCATGAAAAATTTAAAGAAAATTTCGGCAGAGTTTCCCCTAAAATATGGGAA
>JBBMEG010033439.1:0-21558 GCA_037832605.1 Cyclanthera cordifolia
ACCGTTACATCGCCATAAGTGAGCCGCAGCGGTTACAAGGCCGGCTGCTATAAGAGTCAGTTCATTTCTCCCTTGGAGGGGGCGATTCCTAAGCTAAGTACTTTTGAGCCATTTCTTAGTATTCTTTACTATTCCCTTAAATCCATTTCTGACTTAGGCATCAGAGGCCCTGTGGCTCACACCACACCAGTGTGCCCTAAATTTGTTTTTCTTTGCAGGCCCTTTCGTCCTCTACTAAACAAATAGTACTGTGGATAGACCGTTGACCATTTTTCGGCATCAACAATTATGAAACTACAATTCATTTTAAATTACGAAATATCTTTTCGAACTACAATATTCATTGTAAAATTAATTTTAAGTTTATATTTCTAAAAATATATATTTAAATATTTGGTTAGGTAAACTAAAAATTTTCAATTAATTAGTTGAAAACAATGTTAGGAAGATAAAAAAAAGAAGTTAAATGATGAAATATTACCAATTTATAATTATAAAACACAAATAATAAGAATATTGAAAAAAAAAGAGAAGAGATATAGAAGTTTTTAACTCTTTTTTACGAGGAGTTACAAAACTCCTTCGATACGAAAGCTAAAATAATTCCTCACATGCTTTTCCTTATGCATATCTATATATGATATAGGTCATATGCCCGACATTTTTATGAAAAGTGTCGGCATATCCCGTCGTCTATTCTCTAATTTCTACTAGTGCTTGAAGCTCGATTGAGCATTATTTTGCTATTATCAGGTAAGAACTTCTTCCCTCAAGTTGTGTGTATCCTATGTACGTTATTTTGAACTATTTCTTGATTTAATTACATGATTTATTGATGTGATAACTAATTGTATAGTGTGAGCATGTTTTAGGTGATCTTTTTGTATCTTGAGTATCTTGCTATGTTGAGTACAAGCATGCGAGTCAGTCCACAGATAATATGTCGATATAGTATCCTCTTAGGAATATCTTTTGTATTGTTTGAAAGCATGTTATCTTGTATCTTTTATTTAGACTGAGCATGTTATCTTGTATCTGTATTTTGACTGAGCATGTTATACTCTTATATTTATTAGCTAGGTTGTCATCATCTAGAGGGTTAAAGGAGGGATGTTCCATTCCCTTTTCATACATTGGAGATGGGAGGTATTTACCCTTTCTAACACCATGGGATGTGATGTTATATGCTGCCTTGAGTAAGCCTAGTTTCTGGACTGCTAGAGCAGGACCCTTATCATAGTGTAAGCCTGCTTTGTAAGAGTCTTTAGCTTTAGGTCATGAGTGAGTCTCAAGCCGACTAAGCTCATCACGAGGGCCTCCACTCGCGTGACTCAATGAGCACTATTTCTTTTTAGGAAATGTGTACCTAAACTGCGTTTGGAACAACATGAGGTGTGTGCATTTACATGCTTTTGAGCATCGAGAGGAAGGCTTCCCCTGGACAATGAGATCAATACACCATTTCAATCATGTCTAGTGACATCAATACACCATTTCTTTTTAATTTTAGTATTTTTATTTTTCATCATAATACTTTTTTATGATATGAATTTTATTTTATATTTTAAAGTACCACATGAGAACTTTGCAAATTAACTAATTTATTGACAAGTATTGAATTATTGATGAACTAATGATATAATGTTAGATAAATATAAATAAATAAAAGTTTAGTAATAAAAAATGAGCTATGAAATTGTAGTTAATCAAATTAAGAAACATATTTTGAAAACGTGATAATATATTAACGAGAAGGAATTTCAATTTGTTAGTTAAACTTAAGAATAATAGTAAATGAAAAAATATTCATAAAACCTTTAAAACAAAAAAAAAAGAAAAAAAGTTACAAATATGGTTATTAAAAAAAATAAACAAATATAGTGACTGTATTAATGAGTATTATCACTATTTATAATACACAGGCAATTATTTTAAAATTTAACTATATTCGTAATTATTTTGTGAAAATAACATATCTACTATAATTTCTCAATTAAATATCACGTTGTATAATTAGAAAAGATAAAGTAAAACGATAAAATCAACATCTCCCGAGAGTTGTTTTCCTTATGCGTGTATGTATATATATATATATATATATATATATATATATATGATACTGTAATGGGTAAGAAAAGGCTATATATATGTAAATTGAGAAGTGCTACACTTTCTATAAAGGGTGGGGAAAATTGAAAGCCTAATTAATACCTAAGCTAACCTATTTCAAACACTTATTTTCCTAACTTTTTTTTCTCTCTTAGTGCAATGGTTCACGATTATTGATTGGTGGCTTGCGACGAGCCCAAACATTGTAATCTTTGTGCATCAAATTGGCTATCTCTTTGGCTTCATTTCGAAGCGTTTGACTTTCTTCGTCTTTCGTCGAAAGCGTCCTCATGTGGGTCGATTTTGCTTTAACCTGCCGTGCTGTGTCGATAGTATCCTGCGAAAGAAATAATAATAATAAAAAAAATTGATCAACTTTGAATTAAACTAGGTTTGTAAGGTATTATTAATCAAAGAGAAAGAGAGAGACCTGCTGTTGATCATTAACTTGAGATGTTTGTAGAGATTTGTTTGAACTGATCTTTTTCCTTAGTCCTGCATCAAACAATATATATGAATTGCTAAATATTTTCAAGTATTGATTTTGAGTACTTATTTAAAGTTGTAGTAAACATATAGCTAAGAAAGATGGAAAATGAATAAATGTTGAAGCTCTTCCTTGCAATGAAAAAAATTGAAACTTTAGAGAAGAGGAAGTGGATGGTATTACAAAATAATTTCATTCATCATATATATATATATATATATATCATATATATAATTGGACCCAACTTACTAGCTAACACAAAACCAAAAAAAGAACCTATAAAAGGGGTCCAAAATATGTTGGTTTTTTTTTTCTTCTCATTGACCAAGCTGCCTAACTAACTAATCAGTTATGTGTAGGTGGGTGGTGAAAAGGCCCTTTGTAATCTGCACCAAATGTTACAAAACCAGCAATATTGAGCTTTTTAGCAGCATTTTTACAATTTTTGACACCCATAGTTTTTCTTCCAAACTCTCCCTTTTGATCATCTTCAAAGTTGCATGTTCTATCATAGTGGTTTGCACCTGAAATTCTTGAACTCTGTTCATCTTCTTCTCTCTCATCATTTGAACTAGTCTCTTTCCTCATTATCCTCTTCACTTTCTCTCTCTTTCTTCCATTTCCCATTTTCCTCAAGCCAATGACATCAAATCCCACAAGGGTTTCCTGCTAAAAATTAAACCATAATTTAAATACTATTACATGGTAATTAAGTTGATCATTTCTTGTAAAATTAGCTTACTCATTTGCTAACCATTTCAATTTTTCAAATAAATTTAAGAACACCAATTTTACCTTTGTGATTCTTTGTTTTGTTATATTTTGTATCTCCTAAAAAACCTAAGTCAAGATTTGAATATATATTATGAAGATTTTTTTAAAAAAATTTGATTAAAAAATCAAATAATTTTCAAGTAAAGAAGGAAACCATAATCAATAAATAGTAGAAAAACAAGCATAAACTTGAGAAACAAAAACTAAGTGATAACGACTATCACACGGGACCTTTGATAATCACACCTCTTCAAGAGATGATTCAGAAAACTTGGCTCCAGAAGGAAGAAGTGGTTGAGCAGTAGAGTAATCTACAAAGTAGAGCATTAATTAATTAAAAAAAAAAAAAAAATTAAGTTTAAGGGAAATACAAAATCTATAAATAAGTGTAAAATACCTTGAAGAGCATGAGATAAAGAGTTGGAAAGGGGAGATATTAGAAACAGAAGGCAAATGATTAAGCTCAAGAGTGGTATTTTGAACATTAATATCTTCTTCTTCATATTGTACTGTGAATCTCTTTGGGTTGGTGGGTTGTTTTTATTTTTATGTTTTTGATCAAAAGAGAGGAGAAAAAATAGAGATCCTTGAATGCTTTTTTATAAACAGGGTTTGTGTGAAAGGCAAAAGAGTCAAAGCTTTTCTAGGGTTTCCAATCACCAACCATAAAAAATAGTTTTTTTTTTTTTTTTTTCCTTTCTTGGTATCTGCATAAACATAGAAAATCTAAACAAAGATGCAAAAACAAAACAAAACCCAAGTTTTAATATTTAAAAACAAATCATGAGAAGAGATTAGAAAATGGCAAAAAACAATGTCTTATTTGATTCCATATAGCCTTTAATTTGAGTAAAATATTTGGACAAAAATTGAAGCTTGGGTTTCGCATTACCATGCATGCTTAGTGATGCTTCTCTCTCTCTCTTTTTTTTTTTTAAGAATTTCTTTGACATATTATTATTATTTGATAATAATGGCTACAATCATTTTTTTTAATATATTCTAACAACAATTGAAATATATGGACTCAAACACATAACTTTCTAGTTACTGGGTGATACATGATGCACCGAAGCTCTACTTCCAAACCTTCATTTCTTATATATGCTCAGTTTGATAATAAATTTTTTAATTAATTAGCAACATTTGAGAATTTAGCGATTCGAACTTGTAACCCATTGGTTACTAGATTGTACATACATGATATAATCGAAACTTTACTTATGTTTGTTGGTTTCAAATTCATTAGACACGGAACCAAATATTTTGTTCTAAATAAAAGTGGTTTTTACTTAGTAGAGTTTAATAAATTTGTTACAACTATTAATTATTATGAACAATCCATCCCACTAAAGGGAGGTTTTCGTGCGCATCAAACACCTAACTAAATAAGTTTGATAGCTCAACATTCAACAATAAAGCAGTGTCAGAAATCACTTGCATAAACAAGCTCTCTAACCACCTAAGTGCTAACCATATAAGCACTGCCTAAGCTTGTATTATACTAAGTCCAGCCCAACGAAAAGAAGATGGAAACAGAGTGATAGTGGATGCTTGTTTGACGTGTACCAACTTTCTTGAATATTAACCTATAATCTTCCAGTGGATGTAGGCCTTAGATTTTTCTAACCACATACATTCTGTTGTTATCTCTTTTCTTTTTTCTCTCTTCGTGCTCGTCTTGAAGTTGATCATTCTTCGTTGTTACTCCTCACAATGAAACACATAAAAGGTGAAACAGAAGTTAAAGAAAGATATAAAGAGAAAGAACAAATAGTTCTTTCTTTGATCAATAAAGTTGAAAAGAAGAAAGGTAAAAGGCTGAAACACATGTCTGAAAGCAGAGGATAAGATCCAATGAGAAAGGAGAACGAAGCTCAGCGTAAAATCAATAGTGAATGTGAGGGGTTTTGTTCGTTCCCCACGAAGCTGATATGTGTCGCACATGGACAAGATGAAGGACATCACACACAAACAAGCATGACTTCATCGTGATAGTTTAAGAATAAGGTTGATAAAGGAGCCTTCTAGAAGCTGAACATGGTCTCAGGTTCAAGCTAGCATTTGGATTCTCAAGCATAATTGTGCTTGTTTTTTGTCTTGTATTAAGGCCTTATATTGATTATTAGTAGGTCTTAGGATAACAAATTGGAACCAAAGCTTGGTTTAGTCGATTAAAAGGTTTGAAAATTATGAAGAATAGGGTGAAGACTTTTAAGAAAGGTATTCTTGATTCATTATTAAAAGAATTTTGATTCTAGAAAGGCGTTTCAACGACAACAACTATATAATATGAGATTGACAAGTTCAATGGATCGGGAGACTTTGGTCTATGAACAAAAAAAATAAAAAATATTTCTAATTCCTCAAAAGGCGGATCATCGAGCAATTGAGGATTCAACCAAGACACCATTCTCAATTTTAGATGAAGATAAGAAGAAGATCGAGGACATTGCAACTACAACCATTATGCTGAACTTGAGTTACTCAATATTAAGACAAGTAATGGATGAGAACAAGACATACAAGTATGACTCGAATTGCACACTCTCTTTGATAAGAAAGATCTTCCTAACAAGTTGTATGTTAGGGATGGATTGTTTTCTTTTAAGATGAACTCGTCAAAAAGTATGACATAACACTTAGATGAGTTCAAGAAGCTTACATCTGAGTTCAACTGTTAAGGAGAAAAACTAAGTTAAAAAAGTGGCGTTCTGATTCTCATAAACTTTATCTATAAAGCTTACGAGGATGTGAAAATTTCCATGAAGTATGACAGATATGGTGTAAACCTAGACACTTTGATAAATGCTTTAAAGAGTATGCAACTTAAAATTAAATCAAAGAACTGTTATTAAAAGCTAGTAGTTTGTAATTAAAGAACAAACATTTAATGTAATATTAAGTTATTAATAAAGGATATTATTTTTATTAATTGCGTATTTAATAGACAAATGTGGTTTGTATATGGATTGAATCAAGCGTTCAGGTCTTGGAACAAAATATTTGATGATGTAATCAAATTATATGGTTTTGAGAAGAACGTTGATGAATCTTGTGTTTAGAAGAAGATCATCGACAAGAAGATATCATTTATATTATGGTATGTAGATGGCATTTTACTTATTGAGAATGATGTAAAGGTATTAATTGATATTAAGTAGCGGCTAGCTAACCAATTCTAATTGAAGGATTTGGATGACGATTAGTACGTCCTTAGGATCCAGATAATATGAGATTGGTCCAAGAAAATGCTAGCTTTGTCTTAGACATTGTATATTGACAAGATGCTTGTCAAGAATGTATTGAGAGATTTCAAGAAGGGTCATTTACCTTTTAGACATGAAATCTTGTTGTCTAAGGAAAATAGTTCTAAGACACCTCAAGAGGTTGAAGAGATGAGACAGATACCCTACAATTTGGTAGTAGAAAGTTTGATGTAAGCTATGTTGTGTACAATACCTGACATTTGCTACACGGTAGGCATTGTCAGCAAATATCAATCAAATCCAAGATTGGATCACTGGATTGCAATTAAGAACATTCTCATGTATCTTAGAAGAATGAGAAATTATATGCTTGTGTACGGTCCTAAGGATTTGATCATTATTGGGTACACAAACTCTGATTTTTAGACTGATAAGGACCCTAGAAAGTATACATTAGGATCAATGATAACCCTCAACAGTGCACATATAGTTTGAATAAGCATCAAGCTAGGATGCATCACAGACTCTACTATAAAAGCTGAGTACGTGGCTGCTTGTGATGTAGCAAAAGATATGTTATGGTTAAGAAACTTCCTAGAAAATTTGGAAATGGTTTCAAGTATGGATAAACCACTCATGCTATATTGTTATAATAATTGGATTGTAGCTAACTTCAGGGAACCTAGAAGCCATAAACGTGGTTAAGCATATAGAGAGGAAATATCACCTAATCAGAGAGATAATGCATAGTGGGTGAAGTGGTTGTCACCAAGATTTATACGATTGACAATTGTTGCCAATTCTTTTACAAAGGCTCTCCCAATTAAAGTGTTCGAGGGTCACCTAAAGCGTTTTGGTCTACAAGAGGCATCTTATACGGTGTAAAGCAAGTGTGATACTTGGTGTTTTGGCTAAATATGTAATAGTTTTACTAGGACATTAGTGCAAGTGGGAGATTATTAAGGGTTTTGCCGTAAAGGCATATTAGTTTGTAATTAAAGAACAAGAATTTAATGTTATATTTCAGTTATTAATAAATGTTATAATTTTTATTAATTGCACATTTGTATTACAAACGTCATTTAGCCTTATCACATTAATTGGGTTAATAGCGATGTGACCATTGTTACTTGGATGCACATTTGATCTAGTTCCAAGTTAATAACCTAAAACGTCTACATTATATGTACTAAGGCTGGGCGCCAAAGTCCTGATGACATTGTTGGTAGGGCCTACTTTACAAAGGTTGAAAACAACCTGATGCTGGTTGTTCATGTGAAGACATGTGATTAAGGGTGCCTATGAAAAAAATAATTTGCATAAGACGAGACGAGAAGTTTTATGATTAAGCTTATAATTTTGTTATAGACTCACATCAACTACTTTGCTAAAGATGATCGCATGTCGATGTGATCTTAATCCTTAGTAGATTGTGAACTTCTACTTTATGAAAACGTTCTTTGAGGTGCATGGGTGAGACCAACCAAACAACGTTGGGTTAATAAGCTTCTCACGTTAGGATTGTCATAGTGATTTGCTAGGAACACAACGCCACTAGATGAAATTTACATGTTCCCTAATATTAAGGAAGATATAGAGTTGTTCTCTTAAGAACTAATTCATGGCTTGAAAAAAGGGATCTCGCCTCTTATGAGCCTGAGAGGACATTAGTTTATAGTGGGACTGTAAAAACCTTGTTCAATAGAGGAATAAGTGGCGATTTAGAAGAAAGATGTAATTATAGAGTTAGATCTGATTTCTTGTCCCAGCAATACATTACGAATAAACTTGTGAAGAATAATATGATAGATAATCTGTTATATGTTTGGACGTTAACTTGTCCTATAGTGTGAAAGAGTTCAACGCAGGCCTTTAGTGGAATAAGTCTAGTGTTAACGAATAGGGATTGGATTCTGAGTTGTTGAAACTTTCAGCCTATAGGTTCACTAGTTCTCGGGCTTAACTTATTCTTGCTGGTACAATGTTTTATTAGAGAGTGAGTTTGAAGAGTTTAAATTCCCAAGTTAATTACGTGAGACATATATAATATGAGCATATAGTTTAATTTATTAAATTTAGTAATTAATATACTGGATATATTAATTTAATATTTATAAGAAGAAATTAAATTATTGAATAAATTAATTATGAATAATTATTGGATAATTATTTAATTAAGAGAACATAATAATTAATATGTTGGACATTAATTAATTTAATAATTATTGCATAATTATTAAATGAAAAATATTAATTATATGTTAGACATATAAGTAATATGTTAGGTTAATAATTATTGGATAATTATTAAAGTAGAGAATTAATATATTGGGTATATTAGTTAGAATTTTATTTTTTTTATAAAATATTGGATGTATTATAGAATTCGCACTTATTGGATAAATATTAATTAAAAATACAAACAATATATGAGATATATTTGAATTTTCTAAATTCTCTTCCCCATAAAATTAAGGAAAGTAAATTTTGTCCCTCTATAGGATGGGATAAATTTTTTGAAAATTATATTAATGATTTAATAATTATTAGATATTGAAGATATTGTATTTTTTTTAATTTTAAATATTCATTTCTCTACTATAAATAGGAGATCTAGAAGGTATTCATTCTCATCACACTCTCTTAAAAATAACTCTTCTCATAATCAAGAACTCTTTTAGAAGTTATTTTCTTATTTTTCATCTTCTATAGTCAGAACTCTAGCTAAATTATCCAACTTTCCTCTTAAAGGCTTCCCTCAAGCACTCAGTTGTAGCAAGAAAGCTATAGTTTGGAAGATTAAAGAAGATCAGTCAAGAAGACCCATGAAATAGATCGATCCTACTCAATACAACACCGACTAGAACTAATCAAAAGTCTTGTTCAATGTGAGTAAATCTTTAATAGCAACAAGTCAATCACCTTGGGTAAATACATGTAGATTAATCATATTAGTTAATATTAAATTTTTGTGACCACATGCTTCCGTTGCATTAATTGCAAGTTTCTACTCTTTATTTCATACAAGAATAAGACTGAGAGAGGAGCATAAATCTTTTATTCAAAAGGAAAGAACTTCTCTAGAAGATATAAATTGAAAAGGATTCTTTTAGACACTTTAAAGACAAGTCAGCTTTGAAAAGTGTTTCTTATGTCATAGAGAAGGTGTAAGGACCCGACCCAACATGGAGTCAAATTCGGGGCCTTAACCTCTTATGCATAATTTAAACATTTAATAAACTCGTAGAGAAATGCTGAAATAACATTTTCATTTAATGAAATAACTTAAAGAAAACATAAACAGCGTTTAAGGGTACCCGAAAAACGATAAAACATTATTTAAACCTATACTACCATGTCTCAATAACAGGGTTCATGCTTTAAACACTAAATCAATGATCAAGCCTAATAATAAACTCCTAATCTCTAATGGAGCTCGCCTATGGTTACATCAGCTTCAGCTCAGCCATCCCGATTCGCCTGTAAGCACTTGGAAGGATTCCACAATGGAAAATGGTGAGTTCACGAAAACTCAGTAATGGATCCCAGCACGGGATCTAGCAAGAACATATAAATAACGAGAGAAACACAAAGTAACGCGATTACATAAATGTCTTAACTTTAACTTATCTCAATCTCTATCTCAACAATGAAACTCAAAGCTTTATCTTTAAACTCGATATTTATCTCCATCACAAATCTCTAACTGTAAACTTGGTAACATATACTAATGTGAGAGCACCTTGGCGAGCAGAAATAATCTGGTTGCCGCAAGACTTCAAACACTCGCGGGAAATGGTAGATCAAGGACCCTTTGCAATGGGATATCTCCTGACTCACACTCCTAGCGCATCATCTTGGAAAAGTCAAGTGAACTCTGGGTAGGTATGGCTAATCGGGTTGCCCTCGGATCCCTAACACTATCGTGAAGTATGAATATCTTTCTCATCGTCCGGCTCTTGAACTAATCCTCTATCCGAGTCTAAAGATCAAGACACGTCTGACTTGAGCATAGCTCGTGCTCTATAAAACCTTGTCCTCTTTGGGACCTTTAACTCGTTCAATCTCAACGGTTCCCTTTGGAACTCCTAACTCAGAACATAGTACTTGGTTTACAAACTCGGCCCCCTTTGGAACAATCAACACAAACCTATCACATGGAACTCACAACTAGGCATACTGGACTATCTTATTAATCAAAACAAGTGGCATTCAATACCGAGTTATCAAAGTATAGCATACGAGATAGCCTAACTCTCAGGAACCAAACCTAGGTGCAACATAATAATCTCGAAACTAAACATGGTGATCTAACTCGATTAAACACATGAAGCAATAACGAACGTAAACAAACTTGGAAATCATGCTGAAACGAACTAAACATATCATATAAGGCATCCTAAGACTCCAGAACCATACAATCGTAGTAAAATGCACCATTCAATGCTTAACTAATTAGATACATGTTCAAGAATACCCACAACGACCCTATACAAGGGAAATAGTCCCTTACCTTGGCCGAAAACCGCTCAAAACGACCCTTGAAACTCGAATCAAGAATCCCCTAAAGAATCTCCACTTAAAAGTGGTCATTCAGGACGAATGAGTGAAAATTAGGTCTTTAAACCCCAAAAACGGATCAGAACAAAGTTTGGAAATTTTCCGGTCACCGGAGACGGCGGTGCTAGTGACGACGCATGGGCTAGGGGTCGCCGGCTCGTAAGGTGCGTCTAGAAATTGGTCCGGGAGCAAGCTCGAGCGCATCTGGCAGGCTCAGAGGAGCGATGCTGGTTCGGGAGTCACACGCGTCAGGTTTGGGTAGCGTGGACCAATCCAAGCAGAGAAGCAGAGCAGGCGGCGATTTCTGATTGGCTGGTAGGGAGGCATAGGCTGATTAGCTAGTGCAGGCGGTGGCTGACGCGACAAATGGTGGAAACACGCGACCTTTTCTGGTGGGTGCGTCAGTTGGCGGCGGCAGAGACAATCATTAGGTAATCAGTGGCGCGAAAAATCATGACGGCAGAGGCACAGAAAACAATGCGTGACGATGGTGGTTGGCAGAGAATTTCGTGATTGCTGAAAACGAGGCGGCGACTAATCATGGGTCATTGATGACCTAATGATTAGTATTTAAAGAAAAGTGCTAATTTTTCCTATTCCTATTTTGTCTTTTAGCTTAATTCGTCTTTTCTCTATTTTGTCCTTTAGTGACAAAGTTCAAAAAACCATACGAGAGTGATTCAATCTATATGGGGGACAACCACTCTTATAAGGTTGTGGGTATAGGCTCATTAGTATCAAATATCCAAGTCAACATGAAAGTACTACTAAAGAATGTAAGGTATGTACCTAAGTTGAGAAGAAATCTATTTTCTTTACTAATGCTTGATGAGCAAGGATATATCTTTGTTGGAAAGGCTGGAAACTTGTAGATAATAAAAGAAGGAATGAAAAGTCATTTGAGAAAAGCACAATGGTTTATACTTCTTAATGAATGTGTCAATTTCCTAGCTATGCATTAGTTACACAGTCTATAAAGCTAGAAGATATTGAACCGTGACTCAAAAGATTGGCAATGTTAGTGAATAAGATATGATAGAGTTGGTCAAGCAAAGATTGTTAAAGAATAGAGTAGCCCAAAAAGCCAAGGTTCTGTGAGCACTATATCATTAGCAAAGCAAAAAGTTCTAGATTCACCAAAGGAGAGCATCATACAAAGATAATTACATAACATGGTGATCTTTTGGGACTAGCTCATACTCCCATCTGAGAATGGTGCAATGTACTTTCTATTCTTAATTAATTACTACTCTAGAAAGTTGTTGATTTATTTTCCTAGAAAGTTGTTGATTTATTTTCTGAGTACTAAAGAACAAACCTTTTCAAAGTTTATTGAGTATAAAACTAAGGTAGAACTTCAAACCAATGAAAAGGTTAAGTACCTTAAGACATATAACGACTTATAATTTATAAGCAATGAGTAACTCTTATTATGTGAAGCTTAGAATAACAAGACATAAGATAACAACCTACACTTCATAATAGAATGAAGTAGCTGAAAGGATGAATAGACTCATTGAATGAAATCATCAAATAGTTCAATAAATCATATTAAAACATGGTACCCAGTTCTTAACATAAAATGAAACAGATAGTCAACAAAAATCGTCACATGTCTCTAAGCACTAAATCAATGCAGAATAGATTATAGCAAAAATAAGAGTAAAAGACATGATAACCCATGGTCCCTGCAGATCCTGATCAGCTATTTTGATAAAGCACGTGCATACCTATTGAAGCCCATAGAGAAAAGGGGTTAGTTATTATTAACCCAACAATGATCCATAACTTAAGATCAATATAAGCATGAATTTGACAAATGGATATGAAGCAGTATGACAGGTAATGAATCAATGAATAGTGGTGTCGGAGCAATGCTAAATAGGGCTTTGCCAATCCGGTCTTGAGACGGTACTTGATTGTAGCCTGCGCATCCTATGCAACATAATATCTCCTACAAGGTCTACTCTTGACGATACGACATACCTGGACATTATTGATTTACGGATTAGCCTATCAGGTATGATCTTAAATATATGACATGCCTGTGCATCATTGAATTTCAGGATTTCCAGCCAGGTCTTACAGTAGAAGAATATACATGGCTTTCATGGAACATTATATTATGAAACAAATGGATGCAACGTGCTTATAAACAGATTAACATGTGCAACATATATAACACGCTTGCCTAACATGAGCACCTAGTATAGTTCATCGAGATATACTAATCATAACATATCTAATCACATATAAGCTCCACAACATAACTAATCATTTAATCAGGGCAAGTGTCAATCATAGAACATAGTTCAAAAAACATCAATGAATTACACCCAGATATCCTAGACATGTTGATATCCATTAAGATTGTTCATATGTGCTCAAACACGACTCCTAAAAGTCTCCTCAACAAAACTGGCAAAAACAGGATTAAGGAGTCATAATTAGCACCTAAAACTATCAAAATCAGACTCAGAGCATCGAAAATACCAAAACATAACAATCTAGAAAATATTTCAAGCAACCAGCAATGGCGCGTGACCGGAAAAGTCACCGACGCGCGAAGAAACGAAAACACGTGAAGGAAGAGGTGGCGTATCATGAATCCAACACGCAGGGGACGTATTCTTTACGTTCAGAGCTATGTGGTATACGCCGAGTGGTCGAAAACAAGTTTGGGAGTGCGCTAGCTAGGCTCTAAACACGAAACAGGTTCGAGCAAATATAGATTGCAAGGATTGACCCCTCAGCTGTGTCAGTGGCGCTGTTGGATCTGCAGGAGAACTCATTTGCTGATTGGCAGGGCTCCGGCGAAGTGGGGGTAAACGAGAGCATGATACGTGGCCTCCTCTAGTTTATTGTCGCTGGTGGTTGCACGGTCTTCAATTCGACAGCATTGAAAACAATGCTAGCAGTATTGGAAGCTGTAGTGTTGGTCGAAGGCGCATGGAAAAATAGAGAAAAAATGATTGGCGGAGGAGGGTGTATCGGCGAATGTCATCTCAGGCTTTACGAAATCGCAGGAAATAAGGCGGCATAATTATCACCCAATCATTTGAGCTAAAGTTAGCTTTGTCGATATATATAAGTCTAAAACAAACATGCAAATTTACCAAAATGCTACATCTTTCTTAATTCCAACTTTACCCCTCTTGAGTTTAAACTCATTTAAGTTCTTTAGGGCTAAAATTAAATTAGAAAAAATACGTTTAGGAGTCCCCGTAATTCCAAAACAAACCTTTAAGCTCCAGGGTGAATTCTTGGGCTATTACACACCTTTATCTTATGAAGAGGTTTTAAAAAATAAAGAGAAGGAAAATGACTAGAAGCTATAAATAGTGATTCATACATTACTCCAAAACAATAAGACATGAGATCTACTATAATTTCCTAAAAACAAGAAATCAATTCCTTACAAATAGGTTTTCAAGAAAAGATCGACTAGAATTGAGGAAGGTTGTGAAGTTTAAGCTAGATTAGTAGCTAAAGGATTTAGGCAGAAGGAATGTATAGACTATCGTGAGATTTTCTCACCAATAGTGAAGCAGACTTCAATTAGAATCCAACTTGCCATTGTTGCTTGTGAAAACCTAGAGTTAGCGCAAATGGATGCGACAACAACATTCCTTTCATGGGAATCTAGAAGAAGAATTCTACTTGGATCAACCTGAGGAGTTTAAACACCTACTATGTAGATTGAACAAGTTCTTATATAGCTAGACTCAAGCGAGCACAAAGATGGTGGTACACGAGATTCGACGACTTTATACTCAAATAGAGAAAAAATAGAGTGTTCAACAAAGTTGAAAGAGAAGAAAGGTAAAAGGCAAAATAGTATAGCTGAAAGTAGAGGAGAAGAACCAAAGAGAAAGGGGATTGAAGCTCGGCGAAAGAGCGTTAGAGCTTCGCTCTCTATTGTCGGCAACATTCGAAGTGAAAAGTATTGAATGCGAGGGGGTTTTGTTGTTCCCCACGAAGCTGATACGTGTAGCACACGGAGCCAGATGAAAGCCATCAGACAAACTAGCGTGACTTCATTGTGATTGTTGAATGTAGAGGCCGATGAAGCGTGCCTTCTAGAAGCCGAATGCTGTTTCGAGTTCAAGCTGGGCATTCAGATCCTTCAGCATAGTTGAGTTTGGTTATGGACTTGTTTTAAGGGCTTGTGCTAATTATTTGCAGGTGTGAGGATAACAAAACTTCTAAGTAAATTATAAATTTTGTATTCATAGTTGAATGGAAGTTGTAATATAATTCTATGTAGTTTTAAAAACTAAATTAAGTCCTAGAATTAATTTTTTTTAGGTTTAATAAAAACATAAAATATTCAATATTGTTGTATTCATTGACGAATTAAATGTATCTTAAAGTAATTATTTAAAGGTAAATTATGTGGATTTTGTTAATCAAATCTTTTAATTAAATCTCATATATTAGACGCATAAATAAATAAATAAATATATATATATTTTTTTTTAATTTAAAACAATTGACGATAAAAAATTCAAATTTATAATCTCTTGGTCATGAGCTTTACACTATAGGTTGAGTCATTATTATTTTGGTAGACACTTAAATAAACTTACTCTTGCTTAGATAAATTCATCACTGATTATATGCAACAATAACTATATTTTAGAGTTAATCAAATTAATATAGACTAAATTTTAAAGACTAAATTCAAATTTTTTTAAAAATAAAAGAATGAAATTCAAACTTTTAAAGTTATAAAACACAATATATGAGTTAATATACAATGCCCGCCACCGTTTCATTTTTAATATTTGTGTAACTATAAACTAAAAAACAAATGTCTTCACAAAAAAAAAAAAAAAACTAAACGAAAAACAAATGAATGAGTAGCCAACAAAATCATAAGGCTATCTTATTATTTTTTGTGAAAGAACATATAGCATTTAGGTCCATTTTCGCTTCTGCTTTTTCAGAATCACATGTTTTAAATTCATTAAGGCTATATAGTCTTTAATTTTATATATTATCAAGAGATATGGTTTGTTTGATGATAACAGAGATTACAATAATCTCAAGTGGTTGGCCAAAACACAAAGACTAGCTAGAGCCTAAGTAAATGGGACAATATGAGTAGCTAGGTCAATGCTTGGGAGAGATGCATGTCTAAGTCAGAGATTTGGTCCAAAAGAGCACATTTACATTAATGGGAATGTTGTCTTTTTTTTGGAAAAAAGGCCAATTAATTATGACCTTCTTGTTTAATTAATTGTTTAATTAATTAATATTATTTTGTCTGTTCTTTTTCACTGCTGGTTGGGGTTTTTGTGGTCAAACTTTCTTTTTCCTCCTTTCAAGTCTTGGGGCATCAGAATCTTTTTGGGTTATTGATTATTCAAATGTTTTATACATCCACAGCTGTTCATGTTTCTACTTTACAAGAACAAATATCACTTTTCTCCCCAAAAACCTATCACTTTTGTACATATATTCTTTCTGTATGTGTATCTATATAATTCAGCTTCTTTCCCCAATTCAATTGGTTTTGCTATCTATTAAATTAATAACTATCTTCACCCTCAACATCATATTTTAAAGTTGGGTTATTCGTCGATTATGATTTGATTTTATAGGTCAAATATTTGCTTGGGTTTAACAAGTTCTATATTAAATAGGACGAGAATTTCAATAAAAAAGATTAGTAGATAATGAAAAGAGTATCTGTTAAATGAGGTTAAATATCAATCAATCAAAAGAATTTAAGATAATAAGATCGGAGTAAATTTAATTATAACAGCTAATGCTCTCTCAAAACCCGTTGCTCATTGAAAACTTCAACAATATAATATGTCATACAATACTAGAAGATTTCCTTGCATACTGTCTCGAATTTTGTTGTTAATTAAAGGTGATATTTTTTGTAGTGCTTATTTGTTTATATAGCTATGAGATTTAAGGGAAAACTAGTATATTATTCCCACAGTAGGATGTCAATTTAATTCAGCACCAATCTTCTATTTCTTTATTATTATTATTATTATTATTAATTAATTAATTAATTGCCTATCGAGTATATTGGTACCGGAAAATTGACCAAACACCACTACTTATATTAATGTAAATAAATTAAAAAAAAAAAAAAAATCATATGAGGTTGATGTCACAATATAACGGAATTTGTAGTCCTTCATCTGACGACAATGACATTTTCAAAAAATCTGTGGTAGATAACCAATTCTGTTTGTTTATTTATTTATTAAAAAAAAAAAGTGGATATCTCTATTTTAGTTACAATAATTTTCTAAAAATATTTCTTACATTAAAAAAAAAATAAAAAATAATGGTTATCTCTATTTTAATTAAAGTGATTGTATCAATTTTTGATATGTTTGATTTTTTTCTAATATTTTGTCTTTTGCATATATTTTTTGGTTACTTGTGCAAAAATTACACATATTTATATGATTTTTTATTTTGATCAGTCACGTGTTTTTGAAGAAAAATTTTCAGAAATTGTTCTTCGATATAAAAATTTCTCAAACTAAACACGCTTGAATTTCAATTTTCTTTTTAAAAAAAATTGAGTTATGGAAAACAAAGATGAACAGTTGTTGGAGATTCTAATTTTATCTCCTATTAGAAAAATAAGGAATTCTCACGATGTTTTATGATTCTTATTAATAACAATTAATTTATTGAAAGATGCCATTAATTTAAGTAGGTATTCTATCAAATCTAAATAGATATATTTAATCAACAAATTTGGAACCAAATATAATTCTAAATAATCTGAGATCAGTAGACTGGGACTGATATTTGTTTGAGATTATTAACGAGTTATTATTTTTACAACTCTTATTCAAACCACTTAAGTCTAAACAAACTATTGTTATCACACATAAAACTGATGCATTTCTAATTATTCAAAATAATTGTTCATTTCTAACTATTCGTAATCATTTTTAACCACTCGTTTCTAATAATTTATTTATAGTCACTCATTTTTAACCTTTAATAATCATTCATTTCTAATCACATCTAAACATGCTATTGTTTGAAATCTGTCTATAAAACTTGCAACCTCCCAACAATAACAACATCCAAATTGGTTATTATTAGAACTCAAATTTCTAACAACTCAAATAGTATTCATTTTTAATCATTCATTTCGAACTATTTAAAATAATCATTCATTTCTAACTATATGTAAATGAGTTATTGTTGTGAATTTTTTTTATAAAAACCTTAATCCAAATGAGAGTTATTATCGCAACCCTCTACAAATAACTATATCGAAATTTGTTATTACTAGAGTGTTTTTCATTTCTGACATTTGGAATACATTTGATAAACATCAGAGTAGTTATTTTGTCTATGACATCAGGAAACATTTGATAAACATCTAAATGAGTATCAACACTATTAGCAATATATAAAAAGCATTTTAATCAATATACTATGTCTTAGACAATTAACTTATATTCTAAAGTCGGTTAGAAGAGAAAGGAACAGAGTTGTACGAGGTACAAGACAGAGAACAAGAGAGAATGTTTCTTTGTATTTCTTAACTTGTAAATTACACAGCAAAGAGAGTTTAATAAATAGAAGGAAGCAGTAGGTAGAAGAGTAATTACTGATGTGAATAGACATAATAAATAGAGCAACACCAATAAGAAACATGAATAGTAAACTGCCTTCCCACAGTGCAGCAGGTGGGGAAGAGCAGAGAGAATAAGGTGCTGTAACAGCCCCCCTCAAACGAGGCCAGACAATGACTGGAGTCCGAGTTTGATTCTCAGCGCCAAAAATGATTGAGGAGATAACGGCTCTGTCAACATGTCAGCAATTTGATCCTGAGAGCGAATATGACGAACATCAAGTTTGTTGGAGAGAATCTGATCGCGAACAAAATGAGCATCCACTTCAATGTGTTTGGTACGGGCGTGATATACTGGATTGTGAGCTAAGGCAGTGGCAGAAATGTTGTCACACCAAGTCAGTGGGGTGGTCTGTAAGGTAACTTGCAGCTCGAAGAGTAGAGATAGAAGCCAAATGACTTCACAGGCAACAAGGGACAGTGCACGATATTCTGATTCCGTGCTAGAGCGAGCAACGACAGCTTGTTTCTTGGACATCCAGTTGATCAAGGTGTTGCCAAGATACACATAGTAACCAGTCACTGATTTCCTGTCATCCGGACACGACGCCCAATCAGCATCAGAGAAGCTTGTCAGCTGTAAGGAAGGAGCCGGTTGAATGTGAATACCATAGGTCTTAGTCCCCTGAAGATAACGAAGAATACGTTTTAAAGCTTTCCAATGAGAAGTTCGAGGGGCCTGATTGAACTGGCTCAGCTTATTTACTGAATACGCAATATCAGACCGTGTGTGTTGCAGATAATGAAGGGACCCTATAAGACTTCGGTATTTCTGAACATCGGTTAAGGGATCACCATCATGTTGTGATAGTA
Organism: Cyclanthera cordifolia; assembly: GCA_037832605.1. Taxonomy (NCBI): domain Eukaryota; kingdom Viridiplantae; phylum Streptophyta; class Magnoliopsida; order Cucurbitales; family Cucurbitaceae; genus Cyclanthera; species Cyclanthera cordifolia. The sequence goes on from JBBMEG010033439.1 coordinate 19,583, forward strand.
ATTTGCCAGAGACCATAGGAGTAGGCACTGGTTTGAGATGTTGGAGCCGATGTTTCACAAGGATGTCCTGAACATAATTAGTTTGAGTAAGCAGAAGACCAGAAGGTGTTGGGGTGACTTGAATACCAAGAAAGTAATGCAGCGGACCGAGATCTTTAATAGCAAATGGAGATTGTAGTTGTTGTATGATGGTATTAAGAAGAGAAGTAGACGAAGCAGTAAGTATTAAGTCATCCACATAAACCAGAAGATAAGCCACACCAGTAGGACCATGAAAAAGAAACAAGGAGCTATCTGCTCTAGAGGGAACAAACTTCATTTGAGTGAGATAAGAGTGCAATTCTGTGTACCAGGCCCGCGGTGCTTGTTTCAGCCCATAGAGAGCTTTATTAAGCTTGCAAACATGAGAGGGAAAAGAAGGATTGATGTAGCCTGGTGGTTGAGGTGTATAAACATCATCGTGAAGGGTGCCATGAAGAAAGGCGTTGGAGACGTCGAGCTGGTGAATAGACCATCTCCAAGTGACAGTCAAAGTGAGGATTAAACGAATGGTAGCCGGTTTGACAACAGGTGAAAAGGTCTCACCATAGTCAATGCCATGTTGTTGAAGAAAGCCTCTCGCAACTAGACGTGCTTTGTACCTAGTAATATCACCTTTGGCATCTCGTTTGATTTTATACACCCATTTAGTACTGACTAAGCGTTGACCCTTAGTTGGAGGAACAAGTGTCCAAGTGTTCTGCTGTTGAAGAGCAGTAAACTCTTCGTCCATCGCTTGGCGCCATTGACTAGCTGTCTGAGCTTGTTTGAAGAAAGATGGCTCAATCAAGGACCAGTCTATAGGGTGAGGAGTAGTGACCGTGTGAGTCCTCCAAACATGGGATTAGGCTTGGAGATGCCTGCCTTTGCACGAGTAACCATGGGATGATGATTAGTAGTAGTCTTAGCTGAAGAAATGGGAGAGGATAACAGATTATTGGTAGAGGCAGGGGAGGAGGATTGGTTAGAGGGAGATGGGGGGTTAAAAGGTGATGCAGGATAAGGACTGGTATGGTCTGTTGATGTCTGAATAGGTGAAGGAGAAACCTGTTGGGAGTTGGAGGAAATAGTAGACTCCCGAAGTGACATAGGAGCAACAACAGGAATAAAACCAGGTGCAACTTGATGGGTGTTACTAAGAGAGTCAGTTGGTAATGATTCTGATGAAGAAAACAGATATGCATAAGGAAACAGATCTTCATTGAACTGAACATGCCTGGAAATGAAGAGTCTACCATCAGCACTAAGGCATTTATATCCTTTGTAGTGGTCATGATAGCCGATAAAAAGGCACTTCTCAGTGTGAAATTGAAGTTTATTGGTCTGAAAAGGTCTAAGGTAGGGATAACAAGCTGAGCCAAACACCCTCAAAAAATGATAATCGGGGAGTTTCTTATGCAACATTTGGAAGGGTGATTTATTCTTTAAAACAGGTGTAGGTAAGCGGTTTATTAAGTAGGCAGCTGTGTGAAAGGCTTCCCACCAGAACTTCAAGGGCATGTGAGCTTGAGCAAGTAGAGATAAGCCTGTTTCAACAACATGTCTATGCTTTCTTTCGACTCTTCCATTTTGAGGACTAGTGTAAGGACAGGCTATTTGAACCCCCAATACCCTGCTGTTGACATAAGTTGATAACTGGTTTGAACTCTCCACCCCCATCACAACGGATCATTTGGATTTTAGAATTAAGTTGCCTTTCAACTAGTTGTTGAAAATTAGATCCAAGTGTATCCTGTGTGATCATCCAAGAAGGCAACATAGTAGGTGTAACCTTTGTTGGAAGTCATAGGAGCAGGTCCCCACAAGTCCATATGAATAAGTAAGAGGGGTTTTGTTGCTTGAGAGGTGGAAACTGAAAAGGGTAATTTATGAATTTTTCCAAACTTACAGGCCTCACAAAACAATAGATTTTCATTTCCTTTTACTGAAGACTTACA
>JBBMEG010033480.1:6405-21534 GCA_037832605.1 Cyclanthera cordifolia
CATACATTTAAACCGAAGTGAATGACTATAACAAAAATAAACTAATGAGTATGATAAAAGTAAAAAATTGTAATGCGTAAACTAAAAAATTATGAAAAAAATTGTAATATGTAAACTAAAAAGTTGTCATGAACCACACGTTGGAGAGCGATCGAACAAAGATAAAATAAACAACAACAAGCCAACTCGAATCCTGGGCAAACGTAATCATTAAATAAACAAATCTCAAATAAGGGCAATTAAACTTCGTAAACACCTTCTTGGTAGACTTGTGAAGGACTATAAGGATAATTCGTGGAGCATCAGAGCTACTTATTATGTATGTTACCCCCACCAATTTATGTAGATTTATGAAGAACTTTTGAGAATAATAGTGAAGTATATGAGTTGGGAAACGTATGGCTCAATTTGTGATATATGTCAATCATGTTAGGATTAGCGAAAGGGTAAGTTTAGACTGATCAGACTTAACTAAAATACAAATCGTTTATCCAAATCGAGTTAAGTAGAGGTTGAATCAACTGGTTTCTATAGGTCGGTTTTGTTGCTATATCAAACTAGTGGTTCATTTGAACCATATAGTTTATGGACCGATTCTCAATTATTTTATCCTTTTTATTGTTATTTGTTTTCTGTTATGGTATTATTTATGCTCATAAGAAATTCCAATTATGATTGATTTCGTTATAGTCGTATAAAAGTAGTTGCTTCATAAAAAGTCTGATTGATGTGTTGATTATATTTGTTGTATGATTAATTCCTCGAGGCACATGATGGATAAAGCAATCATGAGCAACCGTTGGTTAGAAGGATCATGTTAATAACTAACGACGACAGAGAATAAACCACAACCTTAACACTTCTCCTTCGCAATAACACTCTTCATACAATCTTTCGTTTTACGTTCTTCGTGAGGAGAACTCTAGTTGCATTGGAACATCTCATATATTTTTTAAAATATAATATATATATTTAAAAATTGTTGTAGGTTAAAATATCCCGAAAGACTCGGAAGAGGTTGAGACACACCCGGAGGACAAACAAGCCAACGCCGACTCCCGAGGGTCGGCCACGTCATTGCCAATCCCCCGGGGTCGGCCAAGGAAGGCCTTGATCCCTGAGGGTTGGCCCTTGTAGCCTCACCCCTCACGGGTCCGGAAAAAGAAGGCGAACACCCCTTAGAGGGAAAGTTGTGGAGGTTAGGAGTCTCCGAAGAATCGACCGAATCCAAGTAACGACTGGGTCCGCTGGTAACGGCCGGAAGTTACAACGAGCAGGGCAGTCCGAGTGGGTTGGTCGTGGAGGCCAGGACTCTCCAAATAGTCGACCGAGTCAAAGTAACGTATAGAGGCGCTGCACCCCGTGGCGTCCCCCGTTACAACGAGTAGGTCAGCCCGAGTGGGTTGGCCGTGGAGGTCAGGACTATCCGAAGAACTGACCGAGTCCAAGTAACGTACAGAGACGTTGCACCCCGCGATGTCCCTCCGTTACGACGAGTAGGTCAATCCGAGTGGGTTGGTCATGGAGGTCAGGACTCCCCAAAGTCGACCAAGCCCAAGTAACACACGAAGACGCTGCACCCCGTGGCGTCTCCAGTTACAACGAGTAGGGCAATCAGAGTGGGTTGATCGTGGAGGTTAGGACTCTCTTGTGGACGAGTCGACCGAGTCCAAGTAATGCAGGGAGACATTGCACCCCGTGGCATCCCCGGTTACAACGAGCAGATCAACTCGAGTGGGTTGATAGTGGAGGTGAGGACCCGTAAGGGTTGCCCGAGTCCAAAGCCGACCTTTGAGGAGGATGGTCGAGTAGGGCAACCCGAGTGGGTTGACCGTGGAGGTTAGAAATTTCATGTGGATAAGTCGGCCAAGTCCAATTAGCACTAAGAGACGCCACACACCCGTGATGTCCTAACGTTACAACGAGAAGGCTGCACCCCTAAGGGGTCGGTCGTGGAGGTGGGGACCTGCCAAGGTTGACCGAGTCCAAGTAACTCTAGAGTCGAGACCGTTACACTTCCAAATGGTAACGATCAGGAGTTACGCCAGTATTCATACCCAACTTAATGATGGACATTTCTAACGGCCGGCATTAAGTCGCCCATAAGTGAGCTGCAACGGTTACGAGACCGACTTCTATGATTAAGAATAAGTTCATTCTCCATTCGAAGGGACGGATCCTAAGCTAATCAAGCTAAGTATTCTTATGCTATTATGAGTTCTAAATTATCCTCCTAAAATTCCTTACTGACTTAGGCATCAGAGGCTCTGTGGCTACACCAGTATGTCATAATTTTCGCTTTTTTACCGACTTTTTCGTCTTCAGATAAACAAATTTTATTGTAAATATCCGTTGAATGACATCAACAAAAATCAACTACAATATTTGGAAATGAAGATTCAAACCTCTCTACTTACTTTAACTCCAACTACTAAATTAAGCAACAGGAAGACAGTAAACAATATTAAATAATTTAATATATATATATTTAAGATTTAACTTATTACTTCTAAAATGAAACCAAATCCAAATACATTTATTAAAAAAAAAGGTTATTTTTCTTCCAAAAAAAAAAAAAAAATTAATATAAAAAAAGTTGGGAGACTCGAATTAACCAACTCGTGTTTGTAATTACAAGAGCACAAAAATGTATTAATCTTTCTCTAAATTTATATATTTTTTAATACAAATATTTTGCGAAGGTCAAAATATACCGAGCGACAGCGTTATGGTATAAATGCGTACGCTACAGCAGTTTTCGATATACATAAGAGAAAAACCCCATCCACTTTCTCGTTTCCCGTTCTGCGTTTCTAGGGTTTTCTCTCTGAAGCTAAACAATGGCTGAAGAAGCTCAGTATTCATCTGGTACTGATACTCCATCCAATAAGCGCAAGTACGAGGACCAACCTCCGCCTACATCCTCTCGCCGGCCGACTGGCTTTTCCGCCCCCATCATTACCCCCTCCTCCGATTCCGCCCATCCTCCGCCTTCGTCCTACAACAACGTCCCGTCCCCTATGGACGAGATCCAGCTTGCTAAGAAGCGTGCTCAAGAAATTGCCTCTCGATTGATTAACTCCAGCGGCGGCGTTGGCGCCGGTGCTGGACCCAGCCCTGTGGCTGATGTCAAGCGCCCGAGGGTTGAGAACGGCGGCGGGTTTGATTCGTACAATAAGGGTTTTAATTCTGGCCCAGGTGACTATCATCTTGTTCTCTATTTCTTGCCTCTTTCGTTATTTTGTGTGTGTCGAATATGTATTGCCGTTTAAGTGAAGTAGTTTGCATTTGGCGTATCCTTTATCCTTGAATTATGTTAAATTCTCACTATTAACGCGAACACGGTGGATTAAACATTGCTGGATCTTAGAATTTGTGGTATTGGTGTATATAGAGTTTTCTGTAAGTTTTTCTTGTAATTGATTGTTTTCCATCATGGTTTTTTACCCTTGGTTCTATTAAAGTTTTTAGTAAATTGTCGTGGTAGTGTATTTTGTCATGCAAGATCCTTATTCTAACTATAATAATTGTTTGATTGGATGTTTATTTGTCGCCTTGATCTGCGTGGGTGCAGACCTGATGCCTCACTTGTCAAATTCTTCAGCAGTACCGGTTTCCTATGGCTATCAAGGGCCAGCCAAGAAAATTGACATTCCGAATGGTAGAGTGGGTGTAATTATTGGCAAAGGTGGCGAGACAATCAAGTATCTTCAACTCCAGTCTGGGGCAAAAATACAAGTTACTCGTGATATGGATGCAGATCCCAATTCTACTACTCGGACGGTTGAATTAGTGGGTACTCCTGATCAAATTGCAAAGGCTGAGCAGTTGGTTAATGATGTTCTCTCTGAGGTTCGTCTTAGTTTTCTAACTGCACGGGTACTCCCGATCAAATTGCTGTATCAACTATTATGTGTTCTAACTACTTAAGAGTATTTGCATCCAGTGTAGGGCTTGTTTGGACAAGGCCTTGGCAATTTTTTCACTGCCAAATTTACATTATTGGCTATGTTTATAATCATTTATAATTTGAATACAAAAATCTGATTGAATTTAAGTTGTTGGAAGGCTTTTAGTTTCTCTTGAGTAAATGTTTGTGTCATAAATTTAACTTTTGAAACAGGCTGAGACTGGAGGTTCTGGTATAGTATCACGAAGATTAAATGGTCCATCGGGAAATGAGCAGTTTGTAATGAGTATTCCCAATAATAAGGTTCTTTAAATATCTTTCTTGCAATTTTCCAACTTATTTTTATCACTTTTGAAAACACACACACACACACACATATATATATATATATTTTTTTTTCTTCTTTTTTTAATTATTAATTATGATACTTATGACTGTTATAAATCCAGGTTGGCTTGGTTATTGGTAAAGGTGGTGAAACAATCAAAAGTATGCAGGCCAGGACCGGAGCTCGTATTCAGGTCTGTTCACTCTTTACATGTACACATACTTCCACGTGTTTTAGAAGTTTTCTTAAATGTCCTCAAGTGGCAATCTCTTGGTTGGGGCTTTTTAAGACATCTTCCTTAGAGGTCTTATGTTCCAGCCCATCAAGTGAGCGTAATTGTAAAATCTCTTGATGTCTTATGGGTCTAGACCTTGGGACAGGCACAGCTGACCTCGAGTATAGGGCAGCGAAGCTCTGATTTCTTGGTTTCAGAAAAAGAGAGAAGTTCTAAAATTGGTTTACTTTAACATGGGATTGTCTATTCTTTTTTTCTTAGGTGATACCTTTGCACTTACCACCTGGGGATACATCTACAGAAAGAACCGTACAGATTGACGGTTCAAGTGAACAGATTGAGTCAGCAAAACAGTTGGTTAATGAAGTTATCAGTGAGGTGCGTTTTGCAGATCTTGGTTCCGTTAATATTTTATTGCAGGAACTAATTAACCTAGTTGACATAAAATTCCATGATTTTTTGTGTGTATATTTTGTGAGGTGTTTATAATGAATTTTCCTGCTTGGTTTGGTGTTTATTCAGCTTCATTCTGTGTTATAGGAGAGATTTGGTATTCGTTGGCTTAATATATAGGTCAAATGGTTATCAATTATGAAATTTTCCGTTTTCATTCCTTATTGAGATGCCTTTTTTCAGACACGTTCTTGTAAATACTCACCTTGTTTATTTGTTATAATTTTGTTTACAAACCATTCTTCCATGCAGTGGTTCTTTTTACTGAGTAAATAGTTCACAATTTTTTTCCTCTCATGTCTAGTTGGTCAGCTGCAGCAAGACTTTGGTTTCTTTTTCCCTCATTAATAATACTTCTTTTCCCTTCTCAAGTATACTCTGCTAATATGCTGGATCTTCTACAAAATTTTTCTGACACTAAAATATTCTCAGCATTTGTGTTTTTGTTCATTTGATGATAATGAATGGATACACTGTTGTGTTACTAAATCTGCAAGAAATTTTATTGCTAATGCTGCTAGTATGACTAGCAGCTTGACTATATTAATTTTCGAACAGTATCTTTGGAAAAGCTATAAGGAGGTTGTACACTACATTCACTGTGCTCATTTTCGACTTGGAGTGTGGGTTCCTTCGTAGGTCTATGGAATCAATGCTGGTTTTTACTCGTAGTCATACTGTAGGAATTATAGAAGCATTGGAATATACCATCCTGTCATACTCTTGGATCTCTTATCCTAATTGACCTGGATTTCTTTTTATGTCTACAATTGTATATTCTATATATTCATTGACGCAGAGATGGAGGACATAAGATTCTGGGGTTTGGAAAGAGGTGAAGTTATTTTACATATTGAACTGCCTCGTAATCTTTGAAGAGTGATTGTTGTGTTGTATCAGAATGTTTTCCAACCGTGATACGCCAGCTCCTTTGGGTATTCAGTTTATCAGTCAATGTCACTCTTATTAGGTTATTAAGTTTATATGAAATCTCTCCTATTTAAGATGTCTGCTCTGCAGTCCATTTGGTATTATTATTGGTTTTATATCTAAGTGTTACATTGCTGGGATTATGGCCTGTTCAACCGTCACGTGCTTATTACTTGTGTATCCTGCAACTGATAATATTGTTATTGGGAACTATTGTAGGGTTAGTAATTGGAACATTAGTGACAGTGACACCAACATGGAATTCTTTATGTTGGTGTTCTCTCAGCACTGCTCTGGTATGGTTCTGTATCCCATATTCTAATGATTTAGAGTGATGATGTGGAGAGAAGTTACAGATATATGTTGGATGTTTAAGATTGTTCGTAAAATTTGAAAAGTCAACATACCATACCACCGTTCTTTTTCTGATGGTTAATCTGATATAGCAGGGTTTCAACTTTTTATTCTATCAACTTTTCCTCATAATTTCTTATTTTCTGCGTACCATTTGTGAAGTAACTTTAGTTTAATTCTAGGCATGTGGGTTAATTTGTTGTATGAACTTGCTCATAATTTCTTCTTTGTTTTTTCGGTTTGGGTTTTGTTAGTGACACTAGGAGTGATTTTATTGAGTTTTCCTTCTATGGATGTTAAGTTCTTAAGCCATTATTGAAGAGTATTTTCTTATTTGGAACTTTATTACTTTAGCGTTTTGTTTTTACTTAAATTGTCCCATTGCTATCTTGCTATTGAAGAGTATATTCTTATTTCAAACTTTGAGCTATTTTATTTTATTTCTCATGAGGAGATATGATTCATTTTCCTACAAAGACCTCGGCATATTACTGCCAATGAACTTTTCGTCATCCACTTTGCTCCATCAGCTTTTTTTTTAAGTATTTTTCTTTTCAATTATGTGTGGTAGAAAACTTTGGATAATACAGACATTTTCGATTCATCATCTTCTATTAGTACTGGAAATTTGCTCGTTTATAGGGTCATTTAGTTTTCGTTTGATATCCAGCCAAGTTGATTCTTCTACAGAAGATTCATAATTTTGAAGATATTGCTTTTGTTGTGCTTTGCTATGATCTTCTTTGCCTTTTGGGGCAATTAAGTTCATATATTCTGTTCTGTAAAAGCTTTTGTAGTCCTCTGGTTCTCTTTGCACCCCATTCACTTCGAATATAGGGAGAGGTTGAGCTTCTGCTGGAGTAACTCAATAACTCATCATCCAGTACGGTATGTCGGTGTTATATACTCTTCATAATGCAGTATAAGCTCCTTTAATCCGTACAAAATATACTGACTATGGATTTTCAAATATGGTATTTCAGATTTGACTTCTTTTGCATGTGAATGTTGTGCTTTCCTATTCTTACCATGCCTGGTTCTTGGTGTCTCGCGGTAGTTGAGAAAGATTCACCTTGGTTTCTATCTTCATGTTCTTTTTTTTTCAGAATCGTATGAGAAATTCAGGTATGTCAGGAGGCTATAATCAGCAAGGTTATCAAGCTCGACCACCTTCAAGTTGGGGGCCTCCTGGGGCTCCACCAATGCAGCAATCTGGTTATGGCTATGGACAGCAAGGTGGCTACTCTGGCCCTTCATCTCAGTATAACATGCAACAACCTCCTTATCAAGGTTATTCACAACCCACATCTGGTGGTTATGCTTCCAATTGGGACCAGTCTACTGTTACACCAAATCAACCCGCTACTCAGGGAAGTGGTTATGACTACTACAGTCAACAGACCCCCTCGCAGCAACAGCAGACACCTGGAGGTTCTGCTGCTACAGGAGACAACTCCGGTTATGGCTATGGTCAACCACAAGCATCTACTTATAATCAACAGAGTTATCCTCAAGATGGCTATGGCAGTAGCTACCAAGCACCTCAGTCTGGTTACGGCCAACCACCTACTTATGACCAGCAAGGTTATAGTTCGGCTACAAACTACGGAAATGTGGCCAATGCAGCCCAAGACGGGCTCAATTCATATGGGTCCCAGGGTGAATCATCACAGACGGTCCCTCCTGCACAACCCTCCTCAGTGAGCCAGCAAGGTTATGGTGCAAATCAACAGCCTAGCCCTAAACCTGGGAGTTACCCTCCCCCAAATCAGTCAGGATATGGAATGACTGCACCTTCACAAACTGGCTATGGAAATCAACCAACCGCTCAAACTGGTTATGGGGCTGGTTATGGACCTCCTCAAACTCAAACGCAGCCTGCAAATCCTCCTGCCTATGGTCAGAGCACTCAGTCACCTAGTGCCCCGAGTGGCTATGGGCAACCTGCTGCATTGACATCATCCGGGTACACTCAATCAGATTCTGGTTCTCAACGTGCCCCACCATCTAGTTATGGTACTGCAGCTCAGCCAGGGTTCGCGCCATCGCCTTACGGTGTTCCTCCAACAAATCAGCCAGGTTACGGCCAGGCTCCACCGAATTATAGCTCCTCTTATGGTGCTGGTTACCCTCAGCCTCCATATGATTCTGCACCGGCTTCTCAGACGGCGACACAAAGTGGGGTTGCAAAAGCATCGCCAAAAGGTTGATTTGTGTATGTGCGTGTTTTAGATGGCTGTTGTGGAAAACAGTTTACTTTGTTCTTGTAGGCCTGGTAGAGTTATGGGACCTCTGTCTGAATTTCTGTATTCGGTTTTGGTATGGTTAAAACGTTGTGGAGTTTCTGTATTACTTAATCCACTCATACGTTTCTCTTGCAGTCTTTTATTGTTTATTTTCAATTATTATGGCTAATATCTAATTCAAATACAGTTAGTTTATTAAGCATTATAGCGATGTTAACCCTAAACTAAGAATTCTGAATCAGGTGCAAGAAAATCAACTTATTGCAACACTAAAGCCTTTATTTTTAATCAAGGTTATTGCAACTTGAGTACAAAAGTGTTCAACCTTAAATTCAATATTGTATACAAAGTGAAATTTTATATTCTTTTTTCTCAAGAAAATTAAAATTAAACCCCATTTATCCCCAAAAAAAAAAAAACAATCCTATTCGCAATGAGCTTATTCTAGTCTGTATAAGTTTAGGCTAAATGAAATTGTTCTTGAAAGCCAGAAATGCTTTTGGTGAGAGTAACAAGATGAATGCGAGAATTGAACCAAATAACAATTTGATTGCATAATGCAAAGGACCACGATCGTCTGAATCTGTGGAGCTTGCATGGGGCGATATCGCCGTGGCAGAAGGAAGGGCTTCGATTACGGCATCGGCCAGATCTACGATGAATGAAGATTTGCAGTTGAGAGCAGGCACCCGCCCCCAGTTTTCGACCCCAGATTCAAGTGCCAATTCCTTATACTCCATATCTATCTCCTCAAGAGTCTCAATGTGCTCACTCACAAAGCTGAGAAAATGCACATAAAATTACTGTTAAATAAGACGCCACAAGCTAACAAGAAAACAGAAACAAGGTGGAAATCTGAGATTTCACCAAACATTTTCCCTCCCTAAAAACTTTGAAATCAGGGCATATTGCTTGTTTAAAAAATACTTTGTAACAGCAAAGAGATAATTTGGTTGCTTCACAGCAGAAAATAGTTTGGCTTCTGCTTCTGAAGAAAAATTTGTATCTACTTACAACACCCAAACCCAAGGCAGTTTGTTTCAAGGTCTTAATGAGCTATTATTTTTTATAGTTACTCTTCAAACAACCACATTCAAACGAGCAATTACTACAAACTCTCTTTCAAAACGACTCAAAATAACTCATCATTTTATAACTCAAAATAATCTCTCGAACAATTACTCATCCAAACACCCCACGGGATATGATCATCCTTTGGGAAGAGGGACAATACCGAGGACTGATTAACCAGGCCCAAGTGCCCAACAATATACTAAAGGAATTTATGGCTAACTTAAGCAATTATTAGACCCGCAAGAAATTGGAAGTGTTACACTATTTAGACCAATAATAACCCATTATAGGTTGATTTAATGGTCAAAGTGGTTTTGGAGATCTAAAAAGTTAGGAGTTCATACATAAATGGTCACTGACAAGAAAATAATGTTATTTAGATTTTCAAAACATTCAAATCTTTAGGTCAGACAAAATGTCATGTGAGACACTAACGGGTATAAAAAAAAATCACACAAATTTGTTCAGTAAAGAACCGAGATGATATATAGTTTATGACAGCAAGGGAATAATAGGATCTCCAAGAATTATGAAAGTACATGGAACCAAAATCAACATAACTGATAACAGTTTTCATCTTTTTTATGGTTTATGAACAAAACACACCTCACGGGAACAGCTAGGAGACTCTTGATGCCCTTCTGGCCGAGCTCAACAAGAACTTCATCTGTGTATGGCTTCAGCCACTGTACCGGTCCAACACGGCTCTGAACATGTAATTCATAAACAAATATGAAAAACCACACACGTGTACTTTTAAACAAAAATTATTATATAGTGTGAGTATCCATCTAAAGACCAATTGACAACAAAGAGAGTAACTCACATATCATATAAATGTGTTGAAGAATCTTCACATTTTTAATGTGGGACAAAGGTCACAAGGTGAGTATCTCCAACAGAAGTAACAGAAAATATGAATAGTTGATAGCCTAACATGCTCGTGGAAAGAAAAAAAACTGATTAAGAAACCAAGCCAAGGTCCCAACTTATTACAAACCTGATAAGCAAGCTTATGCTCATTTCCAATTCCTCTGGCTTTCAACTCTTGCATGATTAGGTAGATGCATTCCTCCATTTGATCTTTGTATGGATCTCCAGCATTCTCAACATAACTGACGGGAACCCCATGTGCACTAAAAAAAATCATGACCTAAGGTGCAAATGATGATACATTAAGAACTAATTGACTCTTGGACAGCCATTTTCAGCTAAAATCTCTCTATAAAATCAGTTTCAGCAAAATTCAAGTACCTCCTGAGGATCAGTGTAATTGTTCAGCTCTGCCTGAATCAAGTCAGCCATTGACTTAATATACCCTTCTCGTTGATACCAGGATTTAATAATTGAAACAGGCAATGTTGAGAGATATGCATCTTCCCTGATACTCATAAAAAAGAAGTCAGTAGCAATTTTTTTAATTGTAAAATCAGAATATTATAATACTGGACTAGAATAGATAATCACCTGAAAATATTCTGGAGAACTCGAATACTGGACCCAGTTGTAGAAATAGAGTACTGTGGATACAATGGCAGCACCACAAGTCTAGTTATCCCATCCTTCTTAATCTGACACAAACAAAAGATGCCACCAATATTTAACTTAAATATAGTGACAACTATGGACTTCAAACAAAATGCTAAGAATCTATAGCTAAAACTTGCAGATATAGACATGAAAAAAATGATAATATACGCAGTCAGCAGTAAGTCTACATTTTCCTCCCATTTGAATGAGAGTGCAAGGGGAATAAAAAGAAAACTAGGAACATACTTGCTGAATTGCTTCTTCTGTGAAAGGGTACCAATAGCGCATTCCTACATAGATATTAGCAGATACGTTTTTCTCTTCTAAAGCCATTTTAAGAGCCTGTGCCTGCAACAAGCAATCACAAATTATAAATATTTAAACATTTTTCGTATGTCCAATTGAAAATATGCAAGAATGAACAGGTAAAAGAATATAATACAAGTCGATCTACCTGTTCATCTGTTATTTTACGTAAAGGTGAGCCACCTCCTATTGAAGCATACCCCTCTTTGCTTTTGGGAGCACGAAAGGTAGATATTAACTTTGCCAATGGCTCTTGGAGGAAACGGAACAGCCTCGGCAGCCGAATAATATCCTATGTGATATGGAAAGACGTAAGAACCAGTTCACAACGGCATGTTACTAAGGCTAGATACATAAAATTAAGCAAGTTACCGGATCAGCAAATAGGTTGTACAAAAATGGCTGAACATCATCAAGCGTTTCTGGCCCTCCTAGATTCAAGAGCAGAACTCCAACCTTCTCTTCCACTGCCTCAGAGTGAGATTCTAAAGCAAATTCACCATAGGTGACAGTTCCTACAGAGCAAAATCTTTGTCCAAGACGGCCTCTCTTCTCGACCGGGCCAGAAAGATGTAGCCCCTGCATTACATCTCTGTGACCATTAGAGCTAGAACAAGAAACCACCAACCCTTGAGACGTAGACTTATCACAAATTTGCAACTTTCCAGGGGATTTGCTAGAGAAAGACACATGAGATTTGAGCACAGAGGGAATTCTGAAAAACAAAAAAGCACGTTTAATTCCTAACTTTGACGATAAAACACCAATAAACTTCTTCAAGAATCTACGTCAAGTATTTTTTTTAAAAAAAGTTCACTCTGATCAACTCCTGTTATAATAATCAACACAACTTCACGAGCATTTAGGACAACAGTACACCGATCAAGCAAAGGGGGGTGATTCTAAATTTGCAAATCGAATTCCCATACCTAGTTTAAAGCAGCACAAATTCATCACAATAGTAATTTCATCCAATAATCATCACAGAGTCAACATGGGCCAAAATTTTCAGACGGAACAAATCATATAAAAAGAATTCTAGATTCCAAAGCAATGATAAAAAAACCGATTTGAGAATCCGATGATCAATCAAAACCACAATCAAAGCCCGAAAAAAACACAAGCAATATATCAGACAACATACGTAGAAACTCTGTGATCCGAAATGAGGGTATTGGAACCGAGAAGCTTCATATTGGAAAGAGCGCCAGAGCAAGAGGTTGCGTCCATGGAAATACAGTTATCTAGACTCGAAAGTCCACCAAAACCCCAGAAAATTTCGAGTGTTGAACGTAGAAATGAGTGAGTTGGACTGGATTTCTGAGAGACGATCTTGATAACAAATATTTCTGAATAGAAAACGTTGAATCCGAGAGATGATGAAAGGGAGAGAAGTCAAAATTGGGGGGAGGAAAGATCTGGGAAACTCTTGAGTTTGGTAGCGAATTTGGAATTGGAAAAGCCAACCACTACTTTCGAATTTAATATATTCTTTGAAACAATGGGTTTCGTGTTGAAGAAACAGTATACGCTGAAACTGAATTGGGCCTACTACATGGGTTTGGTGACTGATTACTTTATTTCTATTTCGCCAAATAATTAGGAAAATGATTTTGTTTTTGTTCATTTAAATTTATAGCTAAAATAAAACCACTTCTTGATTTAAGGCAACAATTTATGAATTTCATTAAAAAAAAAATTAAAAAAATGCAACTTCTTGTTTTGAAGTCAAAACAACCTTCTATATTTATTTCTATTCAACGATCATAAAAAAAAAAAAATTTCATTTGATAGAGGGAAGATCAATGTTTCATTTTTTTTTCTTCTCAATTTACAGCTTTTGTTAGAAGATAGTTTGTGTTGTTGAGTAATAACCAGCAAAAAAAATATTTCATTTGATGGAGACAATGCTCATCACAGTTGCTTTTAATGAAGTTTGGAACGAAGAAATATATATTCGAATCATAGTACTACGCAAATCAATGTTGCAAATGAATTATTATAGATCAACTTGTTTCTTTGATTGATGGGGGTCTGATCGATGCAAGGTTTTTCGCATATTGCTTTACAAGGATGGTGCCGACAAAAGCAAGACTATACACTTAGAGAATCATGATGTACAATGGATGTATAACAGTTTCGCAAGCGGTATGTACCGCAATTGCTGCATCTTGCCCTAACATAGTACAAGTTCTATGGGTATGTGCATTGTTGATGCACTGTATTCGGTATAGAAGACGATATCTCTTCAACTTCTAAATTTCAAATAACATATTTAGTCCCCCAAACAAAAAATTAATCTGACGATTGAGGTAATTATTAAATCTCATCCGCCACCTTTTTTGGCACTTATTTCTTCAATTGAAGTAAATCTCTAATTGGATGGATGATCTAAGATTTCTTGCATATTACTTTACAAAGACATGACGAGAAAAGCAAGTTTATAAATTTGAAGAGGAATCATAATGTATAGTGGATGTACAACAGAATGACACTCCAATTGATAGAAACTTCAGTATCTACAAGGAACACTATAAAAACTATTTATAGTTTCAAGAGAGAAAGTCAATATTTGGTATTGAAAGAGCTATCTCTACAACTTCCAAAGTTTAAATAGCATGGTTTAATCCTATCCAAACATAAAACTAATCCAACGACTCAGGTAATTACTAAATCGCATATATATTTTTTAATTTTAAAGTAAAGTTAGAATTGACATGGTGTAGAGACATAGATGTACATTAAATAGTAATATGTTTTTAAAAAAATACCAACAACTTTTTAAATTTCAAATAAAAACAAATATTGATAAGCAACAAATACTTATATTTTTTGGAAGAGTCAATAAATATATTTTTTTAATTATTTTTTAAATATAGTTAGTTACCCAAAAAATATATGAATGTCTTGGTGAGCTAATTTCGTTTTAATTTTTTAAAAGTCAACAACTTATTTATTCAACAAATAGTTAATTAGGGAGGATATTTCCTCGTATTTCTTATTTTATTTAAAATCAAATTAACATTAAGTATATTTGTTTTCATAATTTTAATATAAGAAAATTGAGTAAAAAAATAGTCATAAATTTAAAAATCAATAAAAGTTTAACCATTTGCTCAATTATTTCCTAAAAACAAGTCATTTCCCTGATTTTCCCTCTAGCTTTTAAAGCTCCATTTTCTTACCTATCAAAACTAATTTCTTTCCTCTTTCTTTTTTTTTTTTCTTTTTCTTTTATCATTATTACTATTATTATATTAGAAGAGAACTTCCTTGTAGCTATTAAGGATGTCTTGAAGGTTTTGAATGGTGGCCATGTGAAGTTTGTATCTAGATCGGCAAAGAAGGTAGCTCACGAATTAGCTTCTTTTGCTGTAAATGAGAAAAATAACAATGTGTGATTCTCTGAAACTCCAGAATGACTTCATTCGTTTATTTTTGTTGATCAAAAGAATTGTAATCGTTCGGATGTTCCGACTTCTTAATATATTATTCTAGTTCAAAAAAAAAATAAAATAGAAGAGAACTTTCTTTTATGAAAAAGGACATATTTTATCTGAAATATAGTACATTTAGTAGATGATAGCATATACTATATAATATAATGATCACAAATGAGGAAATGGACAACTATATTTGATGTAAATTTAATTATCAGTATTTTATTAAAATAAAATTCATACGTTTTCATAATGATTTTATATTTAATTTCTGTGATTGAAAAAATGACGCATGTTCTTTTTGTATTTTAAATGTAAGTGGT
>JBBMEG010033491.1:0-21528 GCA_037832605.1 Cyclanthera cordifolia
GTATTAATGACGGTCGTTTGACCGACACCAAATAACTTTAGTGTCGGCATATGCCCGTCACTAAAAGTCCGGTTTCTGTTAGTGAATGTCTGCGGAGGCGACACGACGGCTTGGTTCTCGCTGACGGCTGCACAAAATCCGATCCAATCAACGCTGAAATCGATGGTGTAACGTTAGATTTGGTCGACGACGCACGAAGAACGAGGCTCGGAGGTTGGCTGCAACTGGTAGTGTCGGAAAAAAGGAGAGGCAATGATTGGGCCGCGCTGAAAAAAAGAAAACAATGATTAACCTAATCCTTGTCTCTTTTGGCTTTATATATAAGGACAAAAACCATTAAAAAATTACCAAAATGCCCCTAGGGCTAAAAATGACAATTTTACCCCTAGTTTTCGAATTCTGACTTCACACTTCTCAAGATATGACTTATTTAAGCACTTTTATCCCAAATTAATTTTCAAAAAGATTCCCGAAAATCTCGATAAGCTAAAAAATGACAAAACTAAACTTAGAATTTAGGGAATGAAAGTTTGGGCCGTTACATTAACTTTGTTTAGCGATACATAGAACGTGGGCTAAATTATCAAACATACCCCTATATTTTGGAGTTTTTTTCAACGTTGCCACTGAACTTTGAAAGTTTCACAAATACCCCTGAACTTTGAAATTTCACAAATACCCCTGAACTTTACAAAATATTTCAAAAATAACCCTACCGTTAAATTTGGATGGAAACCATTAATATTTTGTTTCAAAAATGTCCCTGAACTATAAAAAGTTTCAAAAATACCCTAAGTTATTAAAACTTTATAAATTATTTGTGTTGTTAATCTTTTTTAGAAAAATGTTAAAAAAATTGTTTCAAATACCTAACCTAATTAACTATAGTTAATTAATTGAATGATAAATTACTTTTATATGTTAATATCAATTATTTAATTAACTGAATGATAAGTTTAATGTTGAAACTAATTTCTTAATATATTTTTCTTATAATTGTTGTTAATGATTTATTTTATGTATTTATTATTTTACCTTTGTTTAGCGATACATAGAAACTGGCCTAAATTATCAAACATACCCTTATATTTTGGGGGGTTTTCAACATTGCCCTTTAACTTTGAAAATTTTCACAAAATACCCGTGAACGTGACAAAATGTTTCATAAATACCTCTTTCGTTAATTTTGGATGGTAACTGTTATAGTTTGCTTTCAAAAATTCCCCTGAACTTTAAAAGTTTCAAAAATACCCTTCGCTATTAAAACTTTATAAATTATTCGCATAGTAAATCGTTTAAGAAAAAAAAATTGGACGAAATTAGGGTTTTGATTAGATGACCCTTATTCCTCGACCTTCGATCTCCTCCATCTCCTCCATCTCCTCCTTTGATCTTATCTACAACCGCCTCGAAACCACTATCGTTGAAGATCTCAAGGACGATGAGGAATCCCTCAAAGACAACGACGATGAAGATGAGGAGAAATTGAACGACCCTTCAACTTCCACTACTGGCGACGACACTGCTCCTCCCCTTTCTGTCGTCATCACCATCACTACTCTCAATACCATCGACTGTTTAGTCACCCTTATTCCTCAACCTTCGATCTCCTCCATCTTCTCTGCCGATCTTTGACGGCACTGTTCCTCCCCTTTACCTCTTTGTCACCATCGCTATTCTCGTATGGTTTGGTCACCTTTGTTCCTCCACCTTCAATCTCCTCCATCAGCACCTACGGTGATCTTATTCGCTAGCGCCTCGAAAACATCATCTTCAAGCCTTTTGACCTTGTCCGATGAGAAGAGGCATCTAGGATGAGTCAAGAAAGTTGTTTTAACGCCTCTGAAACGATGATGATGAAATCAAGCTCTTGCACAGGTTTTTGGATTACACGATGCACTGAAGAGTATAATGAGAATAAAGGAAATGTGTTTTAATTAATAATAAATGAAAAAAAAAATGATAATATTTTATTTTTTGCCTAATATTGTAACTAGTTATCATAAATAGTCTATTTAATACAATTTCATATGAATTAATTAAGAACCAAAAAATCTAAATTATTGGTTACTCAAATTTGCATTCTTGGATAAAATAATAATAATAATAATAAACTTGAAAATATCTTTAAGAAAATAGCATAAGGTAGTGATTTCCTTATAAGTACCATAAAGTTAACAAGGGATGTTCACAACAATTTTAAATTTATAAAGCTCAACAAACCGGGCATGACTCAACTGCTAGCTATGATATTAAAGTAGATAAGAAGTTTTCATAAGAATAATAATCTGCCTTTTAGATTCTACAACCATTTTTGTTTATATAAACCTGATTTATTACCAGAAGAAAAAAAAAAAAGTTGATCAATAGAGACAAGTTAAAAAGATAATAATAATAATCCAATAAATAATTTTGTAACAGTTTCTTTAACGTGCAAATGTTATAGATATGTCTTATGAGAATAGTCGAGATACAAATAATCAAGAGTAATTTACATCCACTTTTATTATTCTAACATCTCTTTATTTATATAATTTATTAGGTATATCCTAATGAAAAAACCATGTTCAAGTAAGGTCGTAACTTCTACCCCTATTAAGAACTAAAGGGTTACGGTTGCCTTCAAGTTCTTGACATTGATTCCACCACTGGCATCACCAAATGTTGACCTTTCCCATCGTAGGATTTCGTCTTGACTCTGAGCTACTCCAATTATAATTGTTAAGCTATCATTACATAAATGGTCAACAAAAATAGAGCTGCAGAGACCTTGAATAACCAACAATGAAGTTTATTATTATTTTATTTTTCTTTTTTGGTTCACTAACATTCGAAGATAGGAGTTTCGAACGTGTAACTTTTTTTGTTACATGATCGTATCTGATGTTATTGAAACACTGCTAGTTTTGGCAATAACTATGAAGTTACAAGTTCGAATCTCCTCTTCAAGTATCATTACATAAATGAATAGAGTAAAAAAGAAAACTAGGGTAGCAGCCAGAATGTGGAACATGCTGATGGTCCTAAGGACTCTGCTCTGCAATTCACTCAACCGACTTTGCCAATAGAACCTACAGAAAGAATGTAAAATGAATTAAGCTGTAACCTCTAATAATGTTTAGCCTGTTATGAGTTCGAGCATTGGAAGTGCAGATGATAACTTTGTTTTAGCATGGCCTGAGAAAGTCAAGGGTATAAGGAGGGGCATCAGATTTTATGGTTCAATGTTCTCGTAGAAAAGAGATTTTTTTTCCAAAAAAACAAGGAAATGAAAGTTTTGCTCCAGTATATCGAAGATAACCATGCTCGTCCCTAAGATAGAAACAAAAAGACATTAAACGAATAGAGATACGAGAGGTGTCTATAAATTAATATGACATATAGGTCTCAAACTTGAAATCTTGAGAGGAACACATCTTTAAAATCCAAACTTTCGATCATTGTGCCATCCCTTGAGGAATGAAAGAGAAAAATCTATGAATTACAAAAGGGCGCGAAATCCTGTCAAAAAGCAAAAACTTATCCAACTGGTCATAAAATTAGTAAAGCTATAATTACAAAGGGGTCTCGATTAATTACCAACAAGGAGACAGAAAAGTGATGGATGTAATGAGAGAGTAAAATTTGTTCATTATCCAAAGGAGGATCGAGTTCTGCCCCAACCAAAATGACCACAAGAAGGCCAAAGAATCTGCTTTTATTTCTTGAAATGGATGACCAAGAAACAAAATCGAAGTGTTAACATCAAGTGAGAAGATAACCTTCCAACTGAAGGCTCGGAGAATAGGTAAGGAGTACTGTCGTAACTATAGAAAAACACGAAGCAGTGACCAAGAGGAAGACGAAGGTTTCACACAGAGAAATTTATAATTGATTTCCTTGATTCATTCATTTACACAGGCCTGCATAAATAGCCAGTATAACCAGCAGAGAGGACAAAGGTGACCAATGAGAGAAGGCCACGTAGACATTTTGTTACAAAATAAAGCTAAGCAAAACGGCAGCGTTTTAACAAGAAATAAAATACACCAGATGAAATTATAGAGAGGTCGTAATATCCCCCCTCAAACAAGAGGGTGAAGGAATCACACCCAGTTTGGTCCTCAGAGTACAGAATCAACTTTCTGTAAGTGGCTTTGTAAGTCCATCAGCTGGTTGATCCTCGTGGAATATAACGAACACAAAGCTGTTGAGCTACCAACTTGTCACGAACAAAATGAACTTCAATTTCCACATGTTTGCTACGAGCATGAAAGACCGGATTAGCAGCGAGAGATAGGGCACTGGTATTGTCACACCACAGTGTAGGTGGGACAGACGACTTCTGTTGAAGTTCAAACAAAAGAGACTCAACCAATGAGATATCAGCCGCACAATGAGCAAGAGCTCGATATTCAGACTCTGTGCTTGACCGAGCAACAACATGATGCTTATTTGAGCTCCACGAAACCAAGGTACTACCTAAAAATATGCAGTGAGAAGCTATGCTTTGCGATCATCAACTCCACAAGCCCAGTCAACAACTCTAAAAGCAGTAATGACAGTAGATTGAGACCTTGGTAAAAACAGTCCTTGAGATATGGTACCTTTCAGATAGCGCAGGACACGCTTGGTTGCAATCCAGTGTGTGGAGGTTGGATTTTGATTTAATTTGCTCAGCTTGTTGACAATGAAGGAAACGTCAGGTCGGGTATGAGATAAATATTTGAGAACACCAATGACACTTCTATAAGTTTTGGGATTTTGCATAGGGGTACCATCATATTTAGAGGGAGGCTTGCTGGTAACAGCAGGTTGTTGGGAGGGCCGAATGTTAGAGAGTTCAAGCTTGTCAAGTAAGTCAACCACATATTTTGTCTGAGAGAGATGTATGCCAGAAGCAGTTCTGGTGACTTCAACACCAAGATAATAGTGGAGAGGTCCCATGTCCTTAAGAGCAAACTTGGAATAAGGGAGTTGATGAACTTGGTAATATGAAGAGATGAATTTCCTGTAACAATGATATCATCCACATATATAAGAATAAGTAAAGTGATGTTACCAACATGAAGATAGAACAAGGATGAATCAGCTTTTGAGTTCACAAAGCCCCAGTGAGTCAAGGTGTGGTGACGTTTATCAAACTAGGCACGTGGTGCTTGCTTCAGGCCATAAAGAGCCTTGTGCAATTGACACACATGATGTGGATAGTTGGGGTGAACATAACCAGGGGGTTGAGACATGTAAACAGTTTCAGTGAGTTCTGCATTAATGAATACGTTGTTGACATCCACCTGACGAATAACCCAATCATTATTCACAGCTAATGTAATTACAACTCGTATTGTAGCAGCCTTGACCATCGGGCTGAAAGTTTCATGAAAATTAATCCGCGATTACTGATGAAAACCTTTTGCAACAAGCCGAGCTTTACACCGTTCAAAGGTCCCATTAGAATGCATTTTGGCTTTAAACACCGACTTGCAGCCTACCAAGTTCATGAACGAGGTGGAAGGAACAAGAGTCCAGGTTTTATTGCGTTGGACAGCATCAATTTCATCATTCATAGCCTTAGTCCATAGAGGAGACAAGGCTGCTTCTTTTGCATTCTTTGGTTCATGAATGCTAGTCTCAGTATTGGTCAAATAGGCCCAAGTCCAAGGCTTGAGAGATCCTGTTTTGGAGCGTGTGACCATAGGATAGTGCTAAATACCTGAAGGTTCAAACGTTAATATTGCATCTAAGGTAGGAGGTGTGGCAGAAGAGGTGATGTCAAGATCAGTGTTAGGCCAATTGCACTCAGAAGAGGCACTGGGAACAGAATCATCTGCAGACTGGGGCTATATTACTAGCTGTGCTGAAGTTGTTGAGCAAGAAGGGGTTGCTGATGGAACATTCGACTGGGCAATGGTTGAAGGGCTTAGCACAAGAGGAAAAGGGTATAGTGGAGGCAATGACTTGAGTTGGATTAGATGACTGATTAGTGAGAAAATCGGTTTTGAAGGGGGAAAAGATGTTCATTAAAGAAAACAGGTCGAAAGATGTATAACCGACATAAACTGCTTAGACATTTGTACCCTTTATGATTTTCACTATAGCCCACAAAAACACACCTAGTGCTATGAAATTGAAACTTGTGTTGCTGGTAAGGTCGAAGACAGGGATAGCAAGCACAACCAAAAAATTTAAGGAAGTGATAGTCAGGAATAGACTTGTGAATAGTTTCATAGGGAGACTTATTTGTTAGAACTGGGATAGGTAGGCGATTTATGAGAAGCACAGCAGATACAAAGGCTTCCCACCAAAAGGAGAGAGGCATAGAGGCTTGAGCTAGAAGAGTAAGTCCAATTTCGACAATATGCCCGTGTTTTCTCTCTACCAAGCCATTTTGTTGACTGGTGTGAGGACACGAATGTCGAAAGGAAATGCCAAACTGTTGAAGTACATGGGAGAATGAATGAAACTCTCCTCCTCAATCACTTTGTAGAGTTTTAATCTTAGCATTAAATTTGTTTTCAACAAGATTCTTGTATTGAATAAAGGCATTTAGAGCTCCTCCTTTGGTTTTGAGTGGATAGATGTAGGTAAACTTACTAAAATGATCAACGAAACTGATATAGAAAGAGTAGCTTGCAGTAGATAAGATAGGGGAGATGGTCCCCAAAAGTCACATGTTACAAGTTCAAGAGGTGTAGTAGATTTATGTTGAGAATTTGGAAAGGGAAGAGCATGTGACTTGCCAAATTGACATGGTTTTCAAAAAGTATCAGTTGCATTCTTTAGTAAGAAGACATTACATGATTTCAAAGCAAGGGACATAACACGACTCGAACAATGACCTAATCGTTGGTGTCATACAGAGTTTGGCACTTTGGATTTAACACATTTTTTGAAACTAGTGGACAAAAACAGACTTAGAGAATGATTGTTTAACATAGTGTTGTTGGCGCAGGAAGGTATTTCTAAATGGGGATTGAAGGGAGGCTCATTGAGAGTTGTAGAGGTTGGTAACTGGAGATGATAGAGGCCATTTCGAAGTGTTCCACGCAGCACCACCTTCTTTGTCTCTTTATCCTTCACAAGACAGTATAAGGGGTAAAAATTCAACAAACACTTGATTATCTGCAGTAAGTCTAGAAATGCTAAGCAAATTTTGACAAATATCTGGAACTTGCAAAATATTTTTGTAGTTTAATGTTCATTTCAGGTGTATGAATTTCAGACTTCCTAACAGCAAATATAGATAGGTTTTATCCATTTCCAACAGTAAGAGATTGAGTACCTGTATGAGGAGTGTTGTCATTCAAGTTCGAGGGCTCAGCTGTGACATAAGATGTTGCCCTAGAGTCGGCTAACCACTAAGGATCAGAGACAACTTCAGGTGTGGCTACTACAGCAGTGTTGGCTTGTCCAGAACTAGTTGTGTTCCGAGTGAGATTGTGAGGATTATTAAACGTCTCATCAAACGAATACCAGCAAACGGTTACATCATGACCAATTTTGCCACAGAGATGACAGAAAGAAGGGGTTGGATTAGAGAAATTATTGGAATCATTTTGAGAAGGGATAGATGAGCTACCTTGGCGAGACTATCGTCCTTCATTATGTCGTCCACGACTGGTTTTACCGCTGATTTCGTTCAGGATTAGTATGAGATCCTCCATTTTGTTGACCCTATCTGTTATAGGCATAATCAGCCGAATATTAAGTTGGCAGAATTCCAGGGAGGGCATTTGAAGAGTAACGGCTGAGAGTGCCCTCAAATGTTATTAGTACTGCGTGAAATTCATGCCAAAGAAAAAAGTCATGCCCCTCGATATTGCACACGATGGGAATATACTCAGAGTCTAGTCCTCCAAGAGCATAGGAGATGAGGTCAGATAATGGAACCAGAGCTCCAGCTAGCTGCAACATTTCAACATTTTGTTTCATAAGAGAAAGATAGTCCAGCATCTTCATGGACCCTTTCTTTGTGTTTTGAAGCTTCGATCGAAGTTGATTGATACGAGCTTTGCTAGTCGCTCCAAACATGAGCTCCAGCGCTTTCCAGACGTCCCTGGAAGTTTGAAGATGAACAACAGCTCCAGCTTTATTAGGCGCCATAGACCCGAACAATTAGCCAGACAGTGCTCTGTCAATGGTAACCCACTCTTCATACTTGGGATTCGGCTGGGTTTCACTGTTTCCATCTTTGTCTCCTCCTTGAATATACACAGGTGGTTTTTCTCTTGTCCCAAGGACATAGGCATCAACAACCCTCTGTCCCCAAAGTATGGCTAGAACCATACCTCGCCATAGAAGAAAGTTTTTCTCATCCAATTTCACGGTCAGCATTGTTCCCAGAGGATGACCGAAAGGGGTATTCAAGGACAAATTGGCAGGGGATTGTAAGGCAGTAGTGGTTGATGGTTTAACATTGTTTGTTACGGAAGCAGAAGCTTGATCAGCCATGGCGTTAGCCGAAAAAATTGGCTCTAATACCAAGATAGAAAAACACGAAGCAGTGACCTAGAGGAAGACGAAAGTTTTACACAAAGAATTTTATAATTGATTTCCTTGATTCATTCATTTACACAAGCCTGCATAAATAGCCAGTACAACCAACAGAGAGGATAAAGGTGACCAATGAGAGAAGGCCACATAGACAGTTTGTTACAAAATAAAGTTAAGCAAAACGACAGCGTTTTAACAAGAAATAAATTACACCAGATGAAATTATACAGAGGTCGTAATACGTACTGTTACCAAAATTCTTACAACTCATTTTGAGAATAAATATCAACATCAACAAATTTGAAAATTGAAAACTTTAGGCCATGTTTGTTTTTTGTTTTTGGTAGAAGAAGAGTGGTAAACAACCAGTCTTCAAAAATCCCTTGTTTGTATTTAGAGGTGAATAATCACCTTTAACCCACTCATTAAACCCTACATCAAACTCTACATTAAATCCTCCATCAAATTTCACTTCAAACTTATCATTCAATCATTACTAACCTCATTTCTTAAACAAGTAGTTAATTATGTAATACTCTTAGCACAACTCTTAAATGAGTGTTAATTACTTTCACTACCAAATGCAGTAAAACTAACAACACAATATAGGCCACAAAATCAGAGTGAATTCTCAAAACTTGGTGAATTCTCAAGACTTGGTGATTAACTAGGAAGCATTTTTACAAGCTTTTTGCTAGTTTTTATATTCTCTGTATTGTTCTGCTCTCTTGGTTCGGAGAAGTTAAATTTTATTTTCTTTGTTTTTTTTTTTTGTTTCTTTGTTACTTCTTTGTTGTTCCCTTTGGGGTTTGTTATCTCTTTTTCATTATCTTAATGAGAAGTTTGTGATCTTTTCGGAAAAAAAAAACAATTTATGGAGTGGGATTGGGAGATTTGTTGAACCTCAGATTGAATAAAATCTTGAGTTCCTATCTATTTTGGTATTAGAGCATTTCATGATCTAGGGAATGACGACAAGGATGAGTTACAAATGGAATCTATAGAGCAAAGGCTGAATGAATTGCAGGTGGAAGCAGAGAAGGATATTTTCGTGGTTCCAAAAACCATTAAAGAAGGAATCAAAAAGGCTGAGGAAAAAAGTTCAGAGCCAGCCATAGCAAAAGGAGTTCAAGTAGCATTAAAAATTGTGGGAAACAGTCGAGAAAGGGAATAGAGAGCTATAGTTGAAAAGTGAAAGAAGCCATACCAGCGTGTAATCTGACAGAATAATCATCGTGATTTTAATCATTATGGCTATGAATATATATACAAGCGTGTAGCTATAAACCATAACTTAAGGTGACTGTTGGGAATTGGGACTAGTGCAAGTGACAATAAACTCGAAAAGAAATTATGGTTATAGCTAGTATTTTCAAGGCTATCGCCTTTCCTCGCCTATGGCCGTTGCCTTGCACATTGGCAAGTATTGCGCCTCTAAGAAAGCCAAGGCAAGCGCCTTCAATCAGACCCTCGCCATTTTTCACCTTACATCGCCTTCACCTCATGCCAAGGCGTGCACCTTGTTAAAATTTTATTTATGTATCAATATGCTTAGTGTTCGGAAAGGCGCACCCAGGCACGCCTAGGCGAAAGGCGCATGTATTGCGCCTCATCTTGGATAGGCGCAGCGCGCGAAATAAGGCTCGCGCCTTTTGGCGCCTGGCTTGAAGCCCTGAGGCGAGCCCAGGCGCGCGCCTTGGGGGCTTTAGTATTTTTTGTATATTTTCCTTATTATGTTGCAGCGAGATCCCCGTATTAGGTCATTCGTAGTGCGAGATAAGTTTTTTCAAGTATCAAAATGTCTTAAATCACTTATCCGTTTTGATTGTGCATAAATTCCAATATATATATATTTTTTTAATGTCTTTTTATACAGTGGGCCTTAAGTAAAAAAGCCCGCGCCTTAAGGTGCGCCTTGCGCCTCAGGCCCCAGAGGGCCATTGCGCCTTAGTGCGCCTTGGGCTTTTTAAAACACTGAATATGCTAACTTAATACTCATAAAATTAACCTATAATTAGCTCATGAAGAAGTCCAAAAACCATGCAAAGTCATTCTTAAAGATACTGAATTTGTTTGATTTTTCTATTTCAAATATATATATATATATACACATATATGTGGTGTGTGTTTAATTTTTATTAAAGTTATTTGACGTATAATCTTGAGTTTTTTATACTTTCGGTTAACTTAAGTTGTTTATATAAATAATAATTTATATGTATGGTATATCTTATAATAACATAATTTGTTTGGTATATTGTTCTTTTACTTTTTACATTTTAGTATTATTTTGAATAAATTTGAAATTTTATTGGAACAAAATATGTTATATAAATCAATTTATGCTAAATATATTGTTTAGTTATGCATTTATTTGTTACACCTTTGTTTACTCAGCCCTCGCTTTTTTATCGCCTCTCGCTTTGAGGCGATCAAAGGGAGTATTGCCTTACACTCCGCCTTGCGCTTTGAAAACACTAGCTATAGCCCAAAAGTCTATGACCTATTTTGAAGAGGATATAAGAAAGCAACAATTCTTATTACCTAACTCAACAAAAATTGCAATAGGAAGGTTGGAAGAAGAAGATTGTGATGATTCATGTCGCTCCAAAATTTAGCAGCCTCAACAACATAAACATGCGTTCAGGTACATCATTGAAAGCAACATTAGCTACCTAAAGTCTTTGATTCTGATATTCCACCTTTCTACCATCTCGTTTAACATGATCAGATTTCTGATAGCAATATCAAATTATCTCTCCTCTCGATTCCGATTGTCTATTATCCTCACTAGCTTCTTGGCGACGATCATAGTTGGACTTAAGTGTGTAAGTACTAACACCTTCAGAAAGCTATTCCCACAAGATTATTGTTCGGCTACGGAGCTGTCAAATCTGACGAAGGACTTTCAGTACGAAGAAGCTTCCTATATGTACATCATCCAAAGTAGGAATCTCAAAACCAGACAGATTTATGACCTTTACATTTCATATTCAAGACCCAAGCGCTGGAGAAAGCTAATAACACTCATCTTGTCTCTTTGAGCCTGTTGAATTTTTATATCGACATCAAACGGTATAAGTATATTATTCTTCTTATGTTTGAAATAATACACCATTATTGACTTCCTCTTCCAATCAACATGAAAGTAGGATGAGCAAACATTAAACATCTTTGTCATATTTTCCTTTCTCGAATATAGAAACTCAAGGAGTTCTTTCACACTACTATTACAATGATTCAAGTTGACAACTATCCTCTATTGAGTTCTTGATTTGAATATTTAATCGGGTATCATCCCGAGCCCTTGCCTTGTCTAGATCATCTTTGGGAGACCTCTCCATTTATGGTCATCCACACTAGTACTTAACAAATAGTACCGAATAGTTGTATTCAAATCATAGTGGTTGGAACAATTCAACTTTAATTTTGTGATTTCGATTGAGTGTGAAATCACGCTAGTCTGATTTGTTTCAACCATATGAAATCAATTAAACAGAAAACCCGCAAATGACACTTATTCCAAATAAAAAATAGATTTGAATCTAGCAGCAAAAATTACGAAAATAAGCAAAAACGCCTCAAGGGTCAGATTTAGAACAAATGAAAATGAAAGTCCAATTCCACAAACTTGTATAACTTACTATCTCGAGAAAACCCCACAAGAAATCAAGAAGATTGGAGCCCAGACAAGTAGTGACAATCAGAGGGACATTCTTGCCATCAAATCTGAAATACATTATAATCATAAACCAAAAACTGACTACATAATCCTATAGATCTCATCGACGCGAACAAAACCCACAAAAATTTGTTGACAAACCTTCAGATAGGCTGTCAAATGTCGTCACAAGTGGGGACGACAGAAGCATATTTTAAGTAAAAAGTGTGGCTTGTAGACACATCTAACGATAGCAATTAAAACTACATAACTGTCATGAGAGAGGCCTTTGTTTACAATGCAACGAGAAATATGTCGGGCATCATTGTAAACAAAAAAAAATGTAGGTTATGGTTGTCCACGACCATAAAAAGGAAGGGAGGTCAAATTATTTTTTTCCTTAAATAAATTATTCCATATGTATTTTTTTCCTTAATGTAAATTTACCTCATTTATAGAATAGGGTTCCCTATTTAAAGAGGGTGATTGGCAGAATGTAAATTATTGATTATTTTAACCTCTCCCACACTCTTTATCGGAGTGGCGTAGGGAATTATATTCCTTGAAGTCCCACCTTTCTAAATGTTTGTTTTTTTATTTTAATTATTCCATTAGCTATTCAATACAATTGTAGCATTGCCATTAGTATGTACCCTACTTCATCCATACACATCATGAAATTCAGAGAATAATGGCGGTATATATACCTCACCTGTGTGCCAACTATTACCAACTTGCTTTCTTTATTTGGAGTTAGATTGTGTTATTTTCTCTTTTCTTGGGAACTGCACTTGGTTTCAATAAAAAACCTTTTCCTGATGTCCATCAAATTGGCAGCACCCTCATTCTTCAATCGTTAGGTTAGTACCGAGTTCCGAGATGCACATGACCACAGGCAAGAACTGAGATGCACATGACCTCAAACCTCCTCCCAAGAGAAAACTATATATCTTGAGAGTTATTCATGTTCCTTTCTACTAAGATAGTCCAAATCGCAAAAAGCACATTGCCTTCACAAAACTTTTCCCTTCCTCACAACAATTGTCATAATATCTTAACATGTTGTCAAACTAAGTATGGAGGCCTTTCATTAGGCCCTCAAAATCAGAAATGAACAAATAATTCATCTTCACGGACGAATTCTTGCACAACACTCGTCACTTCAATCAACTCAACCTGAACAAGAGAAACTTTGAATGACATCAACAGTGTAATATCTCTCATGCACAGTCCATCAATCAAGTTAGCCTTTTTTAGAAATACAACTTCTAGAAGCTTGCCACCACAATAAAATTTAACACTCATTTATATAAGTGTCTTCTTGTTAAATGAGGTAATCTTTAATTTTTGTAAATTCCCAATCTATGTATTGTTTCGCTTGGTTTCTTACTATTTATTCAATTGAAATGGATCTCTTCTAGCCATTTCTTCTAACTCTCGATTCTCTTATATTCATTACTCTTGCATCTCCTAGGAAGTCATCATTCATATCGCTTTATCCCTTGACAATTCGTCCTCTTGTACATCTCCTAGGAAGTCATCAACCATATGGCTCTCTCCCTTGATAATTTTTGGTGGTTCAGTGGTTGAATGTGTTTTGGGGGCACCCATGGCCCCTTGGAAGCTACCAAATTCACCCTTGTGGATGTGCTCCAAGCTCTATTCACAAAACAGCAGCCAAGAGTTTTTGCCGCAAGGGTGTTTCCGTCAAGTGGTATGAGCGCAAGTTTTGCTCAAAAAAATTCCCCTTCTTATTTTACCAACAAAAAAGTCTTTCACAACCAACACTAATATCTCTCACAACCAGCACTAATCCATATATTCAATAATAGAGCTGCAATTAAATCTCCATAAATATTTGAGGTCTTGGCTCTTGGAAGAAAGGAACCATCATTAAGGACTTTCTCTAATCTCACAATCCAGCTCTCATAATCTTAGAGCGAAGCAGACCCCATGGATAGAAGCGCATGGGTCTTCAGGTGCACCCTCAACATATTTGCTCAAGAGCGCCTTCCAATAGAATGGGGAGGCTGAAACAAAGCCTATGAGTTATTAAAGAAGGCAATGAGGCCTCTACTAGTACTGGCTTTACCTGACTTTGATGTCACATTTGTAGTTGAAATTGATGCATTGGGAAGCAACTCAATGTTATGATCACGTAGAAGAAGAAATCCATTGCGTTCTTCGGTCAACATTTTTCAACAACAGAAAAAGGTAGATCCATATGCGATAGGGAATTAATGGCAATCGTTCTTGTCTTGTGTGGATGCCGAAAATGGTCAACGGATATCCACAGTAATGATTTATTTAGCTGAGGACGAAAGGGCCTGCAAAAAAACAAATTTAGGGCACACCGGTGTGGTGTGAGCCACAGGGCCTCCGATGCCTAAGTCAGAAACGGAATTAGGGAGAATAGTTTAAAGAACTAGGAATGGCTTAAGGGAACTTAGCTTAGGATCCATCACTTGAAAAGGAGAAATGACTTGACTATTATAGCAGTCAGTCTTGTAACCGCTACAGCTCATTTATGGCGATATAATGGCCAGCTATTAGAAACATCCGCCATTAAGCCAACTATAAATATCAGCGTAACTCTTGGCTGTTACCCTTTAGAGGTATAACGGTCTTGATTCTGGACTCGATCGACTCCTCAGAGAGTCCTGACCTCCACGGTCGACCCAATGGGGCCGACCGACTCGTTGTAACGGGCGACGCCACGGGGTGAAGTGCCTCCAAACATTACTTGAACTCGGTCGACTCTTCGGAGAGTCCTAACCTCCACAACCAATCCACTCGGATTGACCTACTCGTTGCCGGACCCGAGAAGGGTGAGGCTGCAAGGGCCGACCCCGAGGGGGTCCTGGCCTTCCTTGGCCGACCCCCGGAGGGTTGTGGCCTCCATTTAGCCAACCCCCGAGGGGTCGGCGATGGCGAGGCCGACCCCTAAGGGGTCAAAAATGAAGTTGGCTGAGCCCCTAGGGGTTGTAGCCTCCATTTGGCATGACCGACCCTCAGGGGGTCGTCAAAGGTATGACCGACCCCCTAGGGGTCGAGGCCTCCATTTGGCTGACCCTAGGGGGGTCGGCGTTGTCTTCTTTGTCCTTCGTGCTGGTCCCAACCTCTTCTGACTCTTTCGGGATATTTTAGCCTACAACATTACCCCACTCTTCATTTTTAGACTTACTTTGTTGCTGAAATTTGAAGAGTAGTTCGTTGTTTAGAAGGTTCTCTTTTTAGAGTGTCACCTTCTTAGGCATTCTTTTTCACCAATTTGGCCAAGTAGGCTCCCTTTGCTCAGACTCACTACTTTTGGCTTTTTTCGGCCATGTAGTCTTCTTTTTTCAGAGACTAGCCACCCCTAATCATTTTTTCGAAATTTTCGCCAAGTAGGTTCTTTTTTCAAAGACTCGCTACACTTAGGCGGACTTTCAAAATTTACGCCAGGTAGGCCCTCTCTGTGGAGACTTATCCTTTTTTTATCACTTCTTTGACTTAAAGGTTCCTTAGGCTCCCTTGCAGGGACTTGTCTATTTTCAGGTGCTATCGAAACTTACAGGTTACTTAGGCTTTTTTTATAAAAAATATTGCCTTTTTACCGCTTTTTGAAACATTTAGGTTACTTGGGCACTTTTATAAAAAGTCTTGCTTTTTTCACCTCTTTTTGGAACCTTTAAGTTACTTATGCACTTTTATAAAAAGTCTTGCCTTTTCACGTCTTTTTGGAACCTTTTAGGTTACTTAGGCACTTTTATAAAAAGTCTTGCCTTTTTTTTACCTCTTTTTGGAACCTTTAGGTTACTTAGGCACTTTTATAAAAAGTCTTGCATTTTTCCTAACTCCGCTATTCGTAGATTACTCCTTACTTTGGCTGTCACGGACCCTTCATCCGACTATGAGACTAAGACCTACCACCTTAGCCTCCTCTTTTTAAAAGAGGACTCGGCATAGGGCCTTGGTAGTCGTAGGTGGCTTCCAACACTTCGACCTCCTATAGAGTATATTGACTTCGAACGCTCCTTTAGTGGTTGGGATCTCCTTTCCTTGATTTTAGGACTGCCACCAATGGTATGGTGGACCTTACTTCAGAGGACTGCCCGCTTCCTTATAGTTTTTAGAGGACAGGTTTTTATGCACCTTACTTCAGAGGACTGCCCGCTTCCTTGTAGTTTTTAGAGGACAGGTTTTTATGCACCTTACTTCAGAGGACTGCCCGCTTCCTTGTAGTTTTTAGACGACAGATTTTTATGCACCTTACTTCAGAGGACTGCCCGCTTCCTTGTAGTTTTTAGAGGACAAGTTTTTATGCACCTTGCTTCAACTTCTTGATAACTTCGAGAGGACTTGCGTCTTACATGCTCCTCTTGGTCTACTAGCATTGATCAATTCAAATGGGATTTAGCCCAAGCTCAAGAGCCTAGGGTGTTGCTGAAGTCGCCTTTGTTGACTTTCGGACTTCTGCCAAGGCAGTCAAAATTCTGGTCGCTTGACCTAACAAGGATGACTCATCTTCCCGCGCTCGGCTTTCTCAGGAGTTTGACTTCTACTAAAGTGAAGTTATGCATGCCTCGCACTTAGTCAATTTAGTTGAAAGGTTTTCCTGCATTTGTAACCTTGGAGAACAACT
This sequence comes from Cyclanthera cordifolia, assembly GCA_037832605.1. NCBI lineage: Eukaryota > Viridiplantae > Streptophyta > Magnoliopsida > Cucurbitales > Cucurbitaceae > Cyclanthera > Cyclanthera cordifolia. Next base: position 16,758 of record JBBMEG010033491.1, read on the forward strand.
TTAGCACAGGTACTACTGGTTGGGCGCTAGACCAAATTAAAGGACGGGTTACCCATGGTACCCCATTGTCTCTCTCGAAGTCTTATTGCGCCACCACAGTAGTAGAGGTCGTTGATCCTTCTTTGCTGCCCTTCGAGTCTGGACTTTCTGGTGATCTAGTGCATGTTGCTCATGACTTTCGCCTCTCCCAAGGTGCGTCTGAGAATGATCTTCTGGGTTAGGCTCTTCCAGCTAGGACCGAATCTGTCCAAGCCGAACTTAGTAGGCCTAGTTCCAGCAAGTGCAACACTGGATGACCTTGTTGCTTTTTGATGTACTTCTCTTCTTTATAGCCACACATTTATCTAAGTATGTAGGCTAACTTGTTACCTTCTTATTTGCAGGCCTTCATGCATTTCGCCTCGGCTTCCCGTCGCCTTTCTGAGGACTCGCGTCACTCGCGCTCTTCTTGTCCACTAGCTCTAAGAAGCTTAAGTGGGAACTCGTATAGGCTCGAGAAAATCAGCGAATTGTCGAAGCTGCCTTAGTCGACTTTTAGACTTCCGGTGAAGCGGTCCAAAGTCCTGCTGTCTGGACATGCCAAAAGGACATGTCTATCATTGCTCGCCTTCGCCAAATGTTGGCTTCTGCTGAAAGGAAGCTGAATAACGTCTCTTACTTGGCTAACCCTGTGAAGGGCTCTCCTGACTTAGTGATTTTGGAGAACAATGCCGGTGAGGCTGCCATCGGCTTGGTACTGGACCCAATTTATGAGGGAGTTAGCTATGGAAACATTTTCCCCTTTTTCGGCCTCTTTGTTTCAGGAATGCGGAAAAAATCAGCGACCTTTCCTTGCTAGCCTTCAAAACCAGAATTTCAAATGATTCAGCCCAAGCCGTTTGCCACGACTTTCGCCTCTTCCAAGGCGTGCCTAAAAGAAGTTAGGCCCTTCCAGTTAGGACAGTTTCTACCAAAGCCGGACTCAACCGACCAACTTCCAGTAGGCGTAGCTCCGGGGGCCTTGATGACTTTTTCGTTGCTTTCTTTTTCATTTGAAACATTTTACCTTGTAGTCTTTACTTTTTCCTCTACGTTGTAACCTAGGAATTTTGAACTTTGAATGAATAAGAGCTCTTTTTTCCTCTACTTCTCTATCTTGTATACCTCCAATTTAAGTTTATGAAAAAAATCAATATACTTAAATTAAGATAGCTTTTTGAAAGAAGGAGAAAATAACACTTTATTTATTAACAACTTGATTTACATTCTATTGAACGTACTTTTTCAAGTGTTATGCACTCCAAGGATGGAGGATCTTTTTCAGGTGTCGGGAATGCGCCTTTTTCGACGCCTATGTGGCTGGGGCTTTCTCTTTGGTAGGGTCCCGGACCAACGGAGCTGTTTTTTCCGCCACAGCCTTTTTCTTGACAGGCTGTCGTTGCACCGCCTCTTGCAGCGCTTGTTGGTTCCCAACATCAGCTGTCTGAACGGAGGTGGTTGCTGGAGCAACTCAACCAAGCGACTCAAACTTTCGGCCATCCCTTGAACTCGTTTTTCTAAAAGAGTGAACTTTGGATCTGCACGCTCTGATTTTCGCTCAGCTACCGCACCTCAGGATCCGGGTGGTTTTCGACATAAACAACGTCATGTTCTCCAGAGGCAATCCGCCTGGGAGCGTGCCCGACGTCCGATTCGTCATCGACACCTTGGTGGTGGCCGTTTTCAATATTCGAAATTTTTTGCAGGAAAATGGTTTGGGTTTTAGCGTTTTTAGGTAGAACACTCTCGGACCCACAGACGGCGCCAACTGTTGATGCCAAAAAATGGTCAACAGAGATCCACAGTAATGATTTATTTAGCTTAGGACGAAAGCAAAATTTTTTTTTTATGGCACACTGGTGTGGTGTGAGCCATAAGGCCTCCGATGCCTAAGTAAAAAACGGAATTACGGAGAATAGTTTAAAGCACTAGGGATGGCTTAAGGGAACTTAGCTTAGGATCCGTCCCTTGAAAGGGAGAAATGACTTGACTTTTATAGCAATCGGTCTTGTAACCGCTACAACCCACTTATGGCGATATAATGGCTGGCCGTTAGAAACGTCCGCCATTAAGCCAGGTTTAAATACCAGCGTAACTCTTGGTCGTCACCCTTTTAAGGTGTAACGGCCTTGATTCTGGACTCGGTCGACTTCTCTGTGAGTCCTGACCTCCACGGTCAACCCAATGGGGCTGACCTACTCGTTGTAACTGGCGACGCCACGGGATGCAGCGCCTCCAAACGTTACTTGGACTCGGTCGACTCTTCGGAGAGTCCCAACCTCCGCGGCTAATCCACTCGGATTGACCTACTCGTTGCTGGACCCGAGAAGGGTGAGGCTGCAAGAGCCGACCACGAATGGATCTTGGCCTTCCTTGGCCGACCGGCTACAAGGGCCGACCCCGAGGGGGTCCTGGCCTTCCTTGGCCGACCCCGGAGGTGTCGAACTTGTTTGGCCGACCCTAGGGGGTGAGAAATGGACTTGGCCGACCCCTGGGGGTTGTGGCCTCCATTTGGCCGACCCCCGAGGGGTTGGCAAAGGTGTTGGCCGACCTTGGGGGGTTGGCAAGGACGTTGGCTGACCCCCGGGGAGTCGGCAAGAGTGTTGGCCGGCCCCAGGGGGGACAGCATAAGCGTGGCCGACCCCCTAGGGGTCGAGGACTCCATTTGGCCGACCCGGGGGAGGGGGGGTCGACGTTCGCTTCTTTGTCCTTCGTGCGGGTCTCAACCTCTTCCGAGTCTTTCGGGATATTTTAGCCTACAACATCCTGCAACGTGTTAAGTTAGGTCAAAAGTTCGTAATATGCAGGGAGCACTAAAGTTCATAATGAAGAAAGCTCAAATTCAATTGGAGCGTAAACATTGGGTCACCAAGCTGTTGGGGTATAATTTTGAAATTGAATATCATCCTGCACTCGAAAATGAAGTTGTTGACGCATTATCTCAGCTACCTATGTTTCGGATAGGCACCCTCTCAGTCCCCAGCTGAAGATGTGGAGATCTTTTATGTAATTGGCTTTTTCCCATGAGGCTTATCGTCCCTGATTTCATTTATCAATGAAAGGTTTCATATTCAGAAAAAAAAAAAAAAAAAAAAAACACACACACACAACGACAAAAGAGCTCAATGTCAGAACAGAGCTTATTTACTGTAATTGTGCCAAAATAGTCTTTACAGGATTGATTGAAATAGTTTTTTGTAGGATCTTGGAGGAATTGGACTAAGGATTTTTCTAGCAAGTGTAAAGAGGAGTGGAGAAAGGGATGGACTTTCTAAACTTTGAATCTTCAAGCTAGCAAAGAGAATGGGCCGGCCAAAAACAACAAGAGCCTCCTAAGACATTGCACCTTTTGATTTCCATCGTTTGAGAAGGGATGGCAGGGACGGTGAAGAAACGGGGAATGGATTAAGAATGGAGAGGGGATTGCACTAACTTGAAGATGATACTTGTTTTTAGCAAGGTTCACGCATGGTAGAGAGAAATTCGACAGTTGAAGATTTTTGTTATATCTCTCCTAACCAAGGGGATGTTTCAAATTTTTATTTGCATTTGTCCTCATTATTTTTTTCCATATTATCAGATTATTTATTATTATAGCATTCAAGGTTTTAAAAGGCTAAAGGCGGCCTCAAGACTTTTTCTCGGGAAGAGGCAAGGCATAAGCCTCAATTTTAATTAAAAACATTATAAAAATTCTAAATTTGTGTAAACATGTATGGTAAAATAAAATATTTATGTAAGAAAACATAAACAATCACACAAGCACTAATAGGATTGAGTTTTTTTGGAATAAGAAACAATTTCATTGATGAATGAAACATAAGTGAATTCTCTACGCACCTAGGGTGAATACAACAAAGAACTTCAAAAGGAAATGGGAGAGGAAAGTAAAAGCCAATAAATAATCAAAATTAAAGACTCGAGACTAAAAGTTATAGCCGCCTCAAGGCATAAGTCTCAATAGACTTTTAAAACATGGATGACATTGTTATATGTTATTATTACTTCTTCTTTCTCGTTTTTAACCTAAGCTCGGGGAAGATAGGGATTGAGATTTGCTATCATATTACGTTAGGGATACATACATATTACATGAATGAGAATAAGCACAATAGTGTTTTTGAACAACAAAAATAACTGGAGAAAGAGAAAAACAAAAAGTACTCTACTAAATCCAGCTATCATAGAAGTATACAAAATCTTATCTGGGATCATATCTTTTACAATCAATTCCTTATATAACCTATATGCTTGATTTGTTTCATTTTTATGGAAAAACACATTAATGATAATAGTAAAGGTAACAATAATGAAATTGCAAGTCATCGTATCTGGACATAAATGATGGTCTACCATCTCATCCAAAAGTTTGTTAGCATAATCCATATTACCATCAGAACAAAATCCTCTAATTAAGATGTCATAAATGATCGAATCATATTTGTAACCAAGTTTCTGAAGTTCACGAAACATATGTAGGGAGTCATCCATCAGTCCAATCTTACATAGACCATAAATTAGAGATGAATAGCTGACTAGTGATGGTTTTAATTGACAATGTTCCATTTCTTCGATCAAATTGAGACCATTCTCGATTTTCCCTTTCTTGCAGAACCCATCAACCAAAATACTATAACTATATGCATGTGGTAGTATTCCATAACCCCTCATTTCAAGCAAAACCTTTAGAGCTTCCTCTGTCTTACCCTCTAGACAAAATTTATGAAGAATTGAATTGTAACAGTAAGCATTA
>JBBMEG010033511.1:0-15995 GCA_037832605.1 Cyclanthera cordifolia
TTTGACTGTTTTGTTTCTTCTATTCGTCCATCATTTATTTTCATTTATTTCTTCGATTGAAAATTGCTTATGTATGGGTGATGGTTTCAAATAAACTTTCCAAATTCGTGGAAGAGACGGTTTAGGAAAATTGATATGGGAGAATTATGAGAAATTTTCATTGTATTCTAAGGCTTTTCAAAAGTTTAGTTCCATCAATACCATAATTTATATTTTATATAGTAGGAAAATTAATTAACACATAATAAGAAATGCTGTAACTTGAGAGAGAACATATTCACTCTTTATCCTCTTGTGTCTTTCCTATTTTATTTTTCTTTCAATCTAGAAAGAATCACCATCTCACTATGCAACTATTCTAAAAACTATTTGTCTTTAAAATTTATGGCATGAATCACACGATCACACCGTTAAACAAAATACTAAACTTAAATCAGAAATAATAAATAATAACTATTTCAAAAAATAAAATAAAATATATATTGTTATTTTTTAAAACGTTAAATTTTAGGTTGAATATTGAATAGTAATTTAAAGAATTTATAAATTTAAATTAAAAAAATACACTACTAAAATAAATGTTTTTTTGTAAGGGGACCACAAAGAGTACGAAAATAGAGATTATTGAATGTCAAAAGTAAAAATATTAAATAACGAAACATAGATATCAAATTAAAGTTAAGGTAAATTTTCCAATTTTCTTTATCTAAGGAAAGTTTAATATTTGATTATTTTTTATATTATTTTTAATTTAAGATAATTTTCTTTTTAGCGCTTCTTGTCCATCTTGGGTGAAGTTTAGGGTTGGCTTCCAAGACTTGCAGGCTCCCTCGACCTCCATTGCAGCAGCCGCCACCCTCAGCCTCACATACCTTTGCTGCATAGTTTCACCAGCCTTCGCCGTCGTCGTTTTCGTCGCCGTTACCACCTCCATCTTTTGTTTCTTCTTTTTTCTTCTCACTGTGGCAATAGAATATCAGCAGGGTTTGAGCATTAATCATGGGGGTGGAAATGGAAAGCGCACAAGCTCAGTTCCAGGATATGGAGGGTGTTAATTTCACAGATTCTCAGTTAGTTGATTTCATTCGGGGGTTTCTTAGTTCAGTATCACTGGTATTGTTTTATTATCATCGTTATTTCTCTTCACTTAAGACTTATTGCGTTTGAATTTTGAGTTTCACCGTGTTTGTTTATTTGTTTGCATTGGATATGCTTCCATATTTCCCTGTTAATTAAGTTACTGTTGAGTAATTAATTATAGTAACCTTACAATATCTCTTCTATTGGTGTAGGGAAATACTGAAGGGTATAACCAGCTTGTTGGTGTTATACATCGTAGGGAACGATTATCCCCAGATGAGGTTGCCTTGCTTGTGGTATGTCTTTTCCATCACATCTGTTTTTGATAAACGATATTCGAAATTTAATTCCATTCTTTCTAGTTTTTTTAATCACCTGATGTGCTTAACAGACGTGTTTGAAGGCTTTGTCTGGAGCAGTTTCTTGCATAGATATCACTCTCCATGAATCACTTCTTGCAGCAGTAAGTTTATCAGTAAACTCCAAGTCTACATCCTGCAATTATGTTGTTCTAATGGAAGTTATTTTCTTAGATTTTTAAAATGAGCTTGTGGGATTATGGGCCTAACGTGATGGACGCCCTGATTGAACTAATAACATCCCTGGTATGAACATTTATGATAGTAGATCTCTCATACTATTTTTCAAGCTTCCCTTAATTGTTCCTTTATTAATGTTTCAGGCTGTTTCAAGTGGAAAATATGTGGACTCGAGCTTGGTTATGCTTGTAAATAACTTCATACCGCCCTATTCCTACATGGATTTACTGAAGAAACCGCATGGGCTTACCAGAAAGAATGCAGTTCTTTCTCGAGTGCACACAGCTCTAAAAGATATCTCAGAGTTGGTGCCTCTTGCTCCCTTGAGATTAGAGCAAATAGTTGTCCGTAAAATGCCGGGAGTCTCTTTCCCAGAATCTGTGAGTTGAATTTTCATAGTTAGAAGTTGCTGAAGAGAAGTCTGAGTCAAAATTGTGTTTTTCTCAACTGACTAGCTATTATTATGACATTTGCCATATTTTCTGAAATAAATTGCTAATTATGAGTTTTTTAACAAAAGTTTCTACCCATTTTTACTTGTTCATGACCATATTGAATGGCTACTGGAAATTTGGTGTGAAGCTGAAGATCCATTATTCGTTTGTGTCAAAGCACTGAAGTATTAGATACCTATGTTTATACTTAAAGGACGCTGCCAAATGTATAGTTCTTACTAGAAAAATACCCGATTACGATTTACAGTTGAAATGCAGCGTATATTCACTAGATGGTACATTTAAACACCCTATGAACCTACAAAATCCTTGCCCTAATTTTATAAATAAATTTTATCATACGAGCCAGATAGCACATAGTATATAGCATCGAAAGAGTCGGATATCGTGAAGATGGTTATATTTATGCAGGCCAGCCTTCGTGACAATTCTGATGAATGCTTCTTTCTTTCTTCAGATTTCTTTAATTTCCTGCTTTCTAAAAGAACACATTGTTTGGAAGGCTTGGCCTTTGAAGGTGTGCTTCCTTCAAGGTATCAAGTTTGAGACCCACCTGTGACATTAATTTTTAGACACCTGCAATGTCTCCATTCTTTCGATGTCTTAGGGACGGGCGTGGTTACCTCGGGTACAATGGAGAAGCTTTGATTTTCCTGTTTCAAAAATAAAACATTGTTTATTTCACCTTCTAATCATTCTTTTTGAGGTTGTCTTACACTTGCATCTGTTTAACCTCTCTGTAGTTGACCACGATATATGTAGAGAACATGTTGAGGTTGGAAAGAGGTGCAATGAGAGAATTTGTTGGGAGAAAGATCTTAATAGCGTTGATGGATAAGCTTTTAGATTCAGATGTAAGTCGAAACAAATATTTTGAAGTGAATACGTTATTTGGAACAACATTTCGATGTGATAAGTTTACTATTATAACTAATGCTAACCTTCTGCAGGTGGAGATTGGGTGGTGGGATGTTATCTTACACGATGATTTTAGTAAAGGAATTTTTGAGATAGAACTTGAAGATGACGATGAAATTACAGATGATATTGATGAGGATTCTCGTGAGGTAATGCACAATGTCTAGGCTGGATGAAGAAAGCTATTTCTTCAACCATGCTATAATGTACTTGATCCCTTTCCGAGGGGTGGCACGATGGTCGAAGACTTGAGTTTTGAAGGTGTGCTCCCTCAAGGTCCTAGATTCGAGGTTCACCTGGGACATTAATTTGTAGACACTTCTCATATTTTTTTTCCTCCGATGTATCCCAGTGCCATAGCTTAGGGACAGACCAATGGTGCCTATGGGTTTAGAAGAGCGTAAGCTCTAAGTTCCCTGGTCATGAAAAAGTATATTGATTGCTTTGAAGTGGAAGCTCATTGTCTTTTGTGTCTGCATATTTTGAATACTTTATGAGTCAGGTTTTTCAAACATTATTCAGTTTTGTTGAACTTACATTTTGACCTCTCTGCTATATTTCTTGTGACCTTTTAATTCATGTCATTTGGCTGAATTTGACTTATTTTGCCAGCTTCCAAAAGAACTAAGTCGTAAGAGTTTATGTGGAAATGATATTGCTGAAACATTAGATAGCTTAATCGTGCTAACATTTGAACATCTTGAATCATGTGAACGTGATGGACGATTGAATGAGGTACCTCTTGTGTAGTTCATCTAATTTTCCTTTTTATTTCGTCTCAGAAATGCAGATGAGTAATTCTTTATGTTTCTTTAATCTGGAGTTTAGGTTTTTGAAATTCTACTCCTATCGTTTCAAAGAACTGTTCTGACCGCTTACAAGTCTAAATTCGTCCAGGTTATTAACACACCCCTGCCTTAATTTTTTTTTGCTTATTACTCTGTTGTTTAGTGAGATCTCATTTTGTCTTTTGATGTTTTTTCTCGGCAGTTTGTCATATTCTATGCTTGTGCATTAGACCCCGAAGGTTCTGGTGCAAGATTTGCTGCTAGGCTAGCTGATTTGTTTATTTCATGCAATGAGCCTCCACTTACCAGGTATCAACAGTTCATGAAAAAGCTTGGTTCGTTAGTGTTTGAAAGCCTCAGAAGAGACCTGGTTGTTGGGCCAACGTAGTTGATTTTACAACACAACTTCGCTAATTTCTTGTTCACATTGAATATCGTTTGCACGTCCTTACTCATCTAAGAACTCTACAATTAACCAACTTATACTTTCGTAGAAGGTGTAAATGCCCAGGATTTGGGCTAGGAAGAAGCAATTAGCTATTTAGGAATTGCATCTGGTTTATCATTTATGTCAATAACTAGTAGCCTTGTACATGAAGTATAAATTTCACAACATCACACTGGTGGTCTGTCCTTGGTTTGAACCTGCCTCAGACAATGAGACAAGTTTTCATTTCTTATATAAAACTGAAATTTAGTAATATTTTTGTGGTATTGTGCAGGATGAGTGCTGTTTCATATCTTGCGAGCTTTTTGTCTCGTGGGAAGTTTCTGTCAACCTCTTTGGTTACTACTATATTGAAAAGGTTCACTTGTCAATATTAACTATGTTTTTGTAACTTACATGAGTCTAACCAAATTATAGTTTGAAAATAATTCTGTAATTTTGCGTCTCACTTTTTCAGAGTGGTGGATTGGAGTTCAGAGTATGGAAAAACGCAGGAGGTTGGTCTAAACCCCAAGGCACATAAAGTATTTTATTCTGGTTGCCAGGTATGCAATGTTCAGACTTCTTTTCTCAGGCTCAAGTACGTTAGATTTGTTTATATTGGAAGATATTGATTATGTTTCTGGATGTGTTAAATGTATTTTTGTTATGAATCATGATGATTAGGGGATGACTTAGATTTTTGTTTTTTCAAAGCTAAAAAATAAAATTTTGCAAATATTTATAATATTCACGAAACCTCTGAGGAACTATTTGAAGACAATCCAACTGGAAATATTTGAAGAGTGAGAATCATAAAACACTTCGGGAGAAGTGTTGGAGAAACTCCATAAGTGAGTGTAAAACGGATTGGGATTCCTGACATTCTCCCACACCACGAACTCCTTGGCACTCCTTTTATTTAATTTTTATTCAAATGTTTTGAAAATTAAAGCTCTAAATGCATAAGACTAGATATTATTTTTCTTCTTTTTCAACTGTGACCCACCAAAGGAAAAAAAAGCATTTTGAAGTATTGATTCAATACTAACACTTTGACTGACTTATTTGGATGATGAGTTTCATGGATGTTTTGGTCATGTAGGAAACTGTAAGACCCCTAATTCTAGTGAATATTCTGGAAAGGGCAAATTGGGAAGTTCAAGTTCCCTAGTAATTGGTTAGAGGGTGAGTGGTGAGGGATCATTGTGTGGGTATAAATAATGTAATGTGAGGAGTAGTGAGGAGGTCTTATTTTGGAGGCTAGGCTTGAGGACTTGGAGGAGAGCTGCTCGGTACTTTATCTTGTTATTTCTATTAGTATTGAAGTATATTCTGGATTATGAGCTTATTCTATTAAATCTAGTTACGATTATATCAATATTCTTCTCTATTGATACTGGTATCATTCTGTTAATTTCTGGAAACTGGTAAGGTATAGGATACCTTACAGAAACCTGGCATACCAGCAATCATTTTTTTGTTTTCATTCTGATTTTGAGGCATCTTATTAACAAATTTATTTTCCACAGGCCATTATGTATGTACTTTGCTTCCGGATGAGATCGATTTTGGAAATTCCGCGGTTGAAGTCACAACTTCTACTTATGCCTATAGGTCCGATCTTGACGCATAGCTTAGGCCCACTGAAGGTGGGTGATTTGCCTGTCTCCTTGATCTTCAGTGGTTTTTGTTTATTTTTTGTTATGGATTTGCCATTTTTCTGTTTGTTGTTCATTGTCATTGAAATTAATGTTGAAGAGTTATATATGTTCTGCAACCCAAGTAAACTTTTGGCGTCTTTGGTGCCTGAAACATCAAGTTTAAAACTTCATTACGTTTCAAATTATGTGATAAAAGAACAATCACCTCATGTGCATTTTGTCTATACATTAAGTCTTCTGTCTAGTGCCTCTTATCATATCAAATCTGCAAATCTGCAAATCTATACTTTCTTCTATAGCAGTGATGTTGACATACATTAACTACTGCCTAAAGCTTTTCTTTTTGAATTGTATTTCAACCCGTTTCTGTTCAACAGGTTTGCCTACCTTCTATTGTTGAGGAATTTCTTCGGCAGGCAAAAGTTGCCAATTTATTCACACCATCAGAGTCTCTTATATTCAATGGTTTGCTGGAATCTGAATCTTCAAAGACTGGTGGGACGGAAAGGCTTGATGTGTTCTTTCCATTTGATCCTTGCTTATTGAGAAAATGCGACAGGTTTAATACTCTTAGTCTTTTTACTTTTTCATTAGCCTTTTTAGACAACTAAATGATAGATAAAAGCACTAATAAATAAGAGTATTATTTATAGAAGCATTAATAAGAGCATTGATAAATAAGGATGACACTCGGTAAAGATTTATAAGGGGTCACTTAGAGTTAGATTTTACTTTTTACTTTTATTATATTGGTGTGGGACAATTTGCATGCATATTGACCTATTCTCACCGGACATTGCTTAACTCCATTTGTTTGACTGGAAACATGTAGGATATTAAATTCTATATAGGCAACTACTAAAAGTTGAACATATTTCTGCTTTGTTCAAATCTCTACCTCTTAGAATAATCCGAGGATGGTTCATTTAGAACTAGTGGACAGGTTGCTTTATGTTTAAACTGTTGGAAACTTGAGGTCTTAAAGGTTTCTTTTGTGTTTCATTTATTTTATGTCTCATGAACTTATTTTTGCTATTCCCCTAAATGTAGATATCTTCGGCCAAACTTTGTGTATTGGTCGATGGTCAGACCTACATATGATGAACTAGAAGACGAAAGTAGCAGTGATGAAGATATTGTGGAGGTTTTTCCAGATAGAATCGAAGAAAATTTTATGGATGATGACAATAGAGATTTTGATCTTGATGAGTTTGATGCTGCATTGAACAAAATGTCCATCACACCAAGAAATTCTATCCAGTACAGGCATGATTCGGTTCAAATGCCCTCACGAATCCGACCCTCCACAAGTCCAGAATCCTTGTGACAAAGATATGATGCAAGTGAGAATGGCTGGGGTGAATTGCAAATGTAGGTTGGTTTTTTGAGATTTGTGTTAATTTAAAAATGTATGATAGAGGGTGGGTTTTGGTAATGGTGTTAGGGTTCAATTATTGTTTTCTCAGTTCATTTTCTAGGTTTGCAGTCCTTTGTTAGTATTCTTCATGCTCCACGTTTGTAACAGCTTCAGTAAGTGTGATCATATAGCAAAAATTTTGTTCCATATCTGAATGATATATAATACATATGCTTAATCAGATAGTGGGGTGAGACTACGAGAGGAATGAGAAAAGAAATGGTTATGAAGAGAATGATTAATTGTGTTTGTAGTTAAGAGAACGATTATGCAAAGAATGACTAATTGTATTTGGGTGAAGAGAATGATAATTAGAAAAATAGAATAATGGGTATGATGCAAGTGAAAAATAGTTATGAAAAGAGCAAAAAGTTATTATGTAAAGAATAGAAAGTAGTTAAGAGGAGAATGAAAATGTGATTTTGGTAGTTAAGAGGAGAATAAAAATGTGATTTTGGAGAAACGAGGCTATGAGAAAATGATTTTCAGTGGTCTAAACTCTAGGAATTATTTTCATTCTCTCATTTGATTAATGGTAGCCTAAATCATCCTTAAAGTTGTGTTTCTGCTGGTAATATACAGAAGTCTGATCGATATATAGGATTCAGAGAAAACTCTCCTCTGATCTAATGGTTAAAATAAGAGAATCAAATCATATAATAATTAGATAAGATGTGTTTAATCTATAGGGTGCTTGACCATATAAATATAGCAGGGTTAAGGCAGCTGTTTCGGTAAAATGTAAAGTTGGTTTTATTAGTTGTTTTTTTTATGCATAAGTTTTCGTTCAATTAATCATTCAAATGTAATCTTGAACAAAACTATAATTATAATATTTTTATTTAAGAAAAAATAGAAATTATAAATTAAAGTTTAATTTTTATGATTTTAAAGATAGAATTTAATCCCTATAAATTGATCGATAAAATTTAAAAGTTAGTCTTTGTTGTATATAATTGCGGTAATTATATTGAAAATTAGCTATTTGTGTATAAATGATGTGTATTTTTTTGGTCTAGTGAGTCGTTTAACTCACATTATGTTTATTAGTAAATGACCAACTTTCATGCATTCAATTTTAAGGATTGTTTTTCTATTTTATTGTATAATAATTTATAGTTTTTAAAAATCATATTGTTTAAAGTCCAACTTCCTTTAAATTATTTGAAACTAAATTCTAATTTTTGAAACGATAGATAATAAACTTTAACCTTCGTCTAGACATACAGATTAAACATATAATTTTCTGCTAATTCTCTTAATAATTATCCATAAACAAGTGTTCTTTTTCCATTTTCTTCACCTCTTAATAATAATTATACAGATTAAACATATAACTTTAACCTTCAAATCAAACTTATATAATTTTTTTAACGGCGTGTTTGGGGGCGGGATAAGGATGAGTTATACTAACACATATTAACCCAAACATATTCCAATGCATTTTTTTATTATTTATTTATTTATTCATCTTTTCTAATAAACCACACCTACTATATTAATTATCTTCAATTTTTTAATATAAAAAAACAATCTCCATTCCAACATACTCACTAACCATTTCTTTCTTAAATACGCCCTAAATAACTTACAAAATTGGTGAAATAAGAGAAGACGAGACTTTGTTTAACAAAAGAAAAAAAAAAAAGAAAGAAAGAAAGAAGAGGTTACAGAGGGAACAGAAGAGTTCGAATTTTTCATTACTCAGAGACCGAACGAACGAACAAACATTTCTTCTTCCTGCTTTCTCATATACTTTCTAGGGTTTTGTCGTAGGGTTTTCGACGTCGGTATACCCATCAAAGCCAGTGACGATGAACGCTCCAGTTCTTGTTCTCAGTGAGCCCATCTCTCTCATTTTCATTTCGATTTCTTCCATGATTTTGTCTTCTGTTTATTAGATCTCGAATCAAATGAGCACCATTTCTATTTTACTTGCTATTTTCATTGTTTTCCGATCCATCTTCATCTCCTTGTCGTTTCTGTTTCTATTTCTTAATACTCTTAAAACTGTTGTTCGTTGGTGAATTGAGCAGAAGATTCTTTAAAACGCGAGTCTGGAAGCAAGGTTCACCATGGTAACATCCAGGCTTCTAAGGTTCGTATAATTTGATTCTTACATTCTACTTCTCCCTGAAGTTTGTACTGTTTCATAGCATTTTCCCTTGTCTTGCAGGCTGTCGCTGATATTATCCGTACGACCTTGGGGCCGAGATCTATGTTAAAGATGTTACTTGATGCTAGTGGAGGTGTGTCTAGGGGGAAAAAGAAAAACTCGATGGCCATACGAAAAATGATACTGTTTTGATATTTTCATCATAAGTTGATAGTATTAAGCCACTATAAAATTGTTTCAAGTTGCATCCATTGATTCCCATCTTATGAAAAATATAACTAGGGCATGATAGGGGAGCAAAGCTCTGATTTCCTGGTTTCAAAAAAGAACAGAAAAGTGGGCATGGTTTTGTTAGTTTTGTTTTCCTCGTTCTTCTAATTAGTTCCTGACTACTCTCTCTGGATTCAAACAGGAATTGTTGTCACCAATGATGGAAATGCCATTCTCCGAGAATTGGATATTGCACATCCAGCAGCAAAAGCATGTTTTCTATCAATTTTTTTTTCTCTATTCATTATTACTATATACCCTGCCACGTTCCTTTTGTGTTTTTTGTTTGTGTTACCAACTAGGGCTTGTACCTTTTATCTCCCCCTTTTTCCCCCTCTATGCTGTTTGATGCTTTGCCTATCTGGCTTGAGTCTCATGACATGGCCTTTTGCTGTTTACAGTCAATGATTGAACTTAGCCGGACACAGGATGAAGAAGTAGGAGATGGAACTACATCAGTTATTGTGCTTGGTATGTGTTGAATCAGTGTTTTTTGCTTTACCTTTTATTTCTGGTGGTTTAATTTTTACATTAGTGATGACTGATGATAAGTTGGCCCATTGAGTTGACTTGATTCTCTATCTCTCTTATTTTAATTTTAATTTTTTTTAATTTTGGATACTGAAGCTGGTGAGATGCTCCATGTTGCTGAGGCCTTCATTGAGAAAAAATATCACCCAACAGTCATTTGTCGGGGTAATTTACTTTCTTAGCCAGTGTTTTCATTTTGGATATTGATCATAATGTGGTTCTTACAAACTTAAATTTGCTTGGTCATAGCCTACAATAAAGCACTGGAGGATGCACTTGCTGTGCTTGATAAAATAGCAATGGACATTGATGCGAAGGATCGTAAGTTACTTGATGTCCATACAATTTGAAGTGAAAGGGCTACCACTATCACATAATCATGTCTACTAACCTAGATCATCTAGTTTCTCAATATCACATCCAATTGAAAAAAATTGTTTCTTCAATATATTTCCTCTCAAACAATTACTGGTTTTTCCAATTAAATCTCCACCTCACTATTGACTGTTATAGGAACTGCTATGTTGGGACTGGTCAAAAGCTGCATAGGCACTAAATTCACTAGTCAATTTGGAGATTTGATAGCGGTTAGAATTCTAATCCTCTGCCTTGTTCACATTGTTCTGCACTTTTATTTGTCATGTATTTTCAATCCTCTATATGAACCATGATTAAGTTGGAATATGTGCCATCTCTATTGGGTTTTGCAAATTTGTTGTAGAAGAATATTTTAAATGTTGATTGTTTGGTCTTTACCTGATCTACTCGATCTTGTGAGCATGCCCCAGCACGCAGGACAATCTTGTCTATACCTCTTACTGAATTTATTTTCATTTTGTGAAATATATTAGTTGTGTAGAGGAAGTTAGAATCATGTTTGTAGATAGTGTGTGTGTATGTTTTCAAGTACATAACTTCTATTATATCAAGGGTTTATTCTTTAGTAGTCTTGAAGATTAAAAATTGTCTTGGCTGGTTGAGTTAATTTCTACTTAGATAAGCATTTGCATATAATTTGTGTAATGTTAAGGTTTTGTATGTTTAGCACTGTCATTGGTCAATTTCCAGGATTTAGCAATTGATGCCACTACAATTGTCGGTGTTGATCTTGGGCACGGGTTACGTGAGGTAGACATCAAGAAGTACATAAAGGTTGAGAAGGTTCCAGGTGGTCAGTTAGAAGATTCAAGGGTTCTTAAAGGAGTGATGTTTAACAAAGATGTTGTTGCCCCCGGAAAAATGAGAAGAAAGATTGTCAATCCACGTATTATTCTTCTTGACTGCCCCCTAGAATACAAAAAAGGTGAAAACCAAACGAATGCTGAGTTGGTCAAAGAAGAAGATTGGGGTATCCTGTTGAAAATGGAAGAAGAGTACATAGAAAACATTTGTGCACAGATAATCAGATTCAAACCTGACCTGGTTATCACAGAGAAGGGCCTCAGTGATTTGGCTTGCCATTATCTGAGTAAAGCTGGTATCAGTGCTATTAGAAGGTTGAGGAAGACTGACAACAATAGAATAGCCAAGGCATGTGGTGCTGTCATTGTGAATAGACCTGATGAGTTACAGGAATCAGATGTTGGGACTGGTGCTGGGTTGTTTGAAGTTAAGAAAATAGGGGATGAATTCTTTGCATTTATAGTGGATTGCAAGGATCCGAAAGCTTGTACTGTGCTCCTGAGAGGTGCTAGTAAAGATCTTTTGAATGAAGTAGAAAGAAATTTGCAGGTAATTTAATTTTACAACGCAATGTGGGAGGAGTTTTTGATGTTCTATCCCTTACTGAATATGTTCGTTATATTCTTGATTCAGGATGCCATGTCTGTTGCAAGAAACATAATAAAAAATCCAAAACTTGTTCCTGGTGGCGGTGCTACTGAGTTGACTGTATCTGCTACACTAAAGCAAAAGAGTTCTTCTATTGAAGGCATAGAAAAGGTAATCCTTTTTGCAATGTGTCATCCTCTCTCTTTTGAATTGTGGAATACTCAAAGTCTTCACTTTTTGGCATGCGTAATGTTGGCTATTACCCTTTTAATGGATAACTATCATGATTGTTCAACGTGGATAAGTATTTTGGACCATGCCTTGTACCTAGTCGGCCCATAACTTTGCCATATTTAGGGGAGTCATTGTATTTGTTTCTCACATTATTTATAGTATGCACCTCAAGTAATTTGCTTGGTCCACTGCAATCTTGTGGACTGCCTTAGCTTATGCGGTTAAATTGCATTTTTTTCCCGTGTGATTGGAACAGTGGCCTTATGAAGCTGCTGCCTTGGCTTTTGAAGCCATACCACGAACTTTGGCTCAGAATTGTGGAGTTAATGTGATACGAACCATGACAGCGTTGCAAGGAAAGGTATTGGATCTTTTGTGTTTGGCGAGATATGTTGGAGCCTGGAGGCTTCATTTCTGACAATTACAATGTGTTGACTTTTCTAATTTCCTGTCACTTTTTAGCATGCCAATGGTGAAAATGCATGGACAGGCATAGATGGGAATACTGGTGAAATCACTGACATGAAAGAGCGCAAGGTATGTATTATTTTCTTTTCCAGCCCCATAATTTTCCCTCTACCAAGGGATATACTTAAAGTACCTCTTGATTGTCTTTTGTCCAAAAAGGGCTAAACAATACAATTCATGAGGTTTGAAAATTGTAAATATAGGGACTGCTGTCGTTTCAACTAGTTGAGTAGTGTAACAGTTCTGTTGTTGAGCGAGTTTGAGTAATGTAAACCAATATGTAGCTTGAATTTAATAATAAATTCAGAAGATAATTGAACTATTTTCTCTAGGACTGAGCTAACACTTACAGTTTATCACGTTGCCTTGTTCAGATCTGGGATGTGTATAATGTGAAGTCGCAAACATTTAAGACAGCCATAGAAGCTTCCTGCATGCTGCTGAGAATTGACGATATTGTTAGCGGTATTAAGAAGAAACAGGCACCAGGCACAGGTCCATCAAAGCCACAAATTGAGACGGAAGCTGATGCAGACAATGAACAAATTCTCCCAGAGTAAGTTGCACTTTTAACTTTGGAGTTCTTCCATGTGTACCGTTGGGGGTTAGTTTTCTAAGCTCTCCAATGGTGTTATCGAGGTAGCTAGGATTTGGGTTTGTTCAATTCTTCATAACTTTGGCCTTTAGTTGTTGAATTTTAGGTTGGGTACTTCTGAAATATGGTTAGTGGATGGATACCACCTTTTTGTTTTTGGATTGATGTATCAGAAAGTGATTTGAAATTTCAATTTATACATCGGGATGATGATTCGTGAGACCAAACTTTTCTTAATAAGACTACAAGTGCACAATCGAATTCATAAATACAAAGTTGTAAATCATTAATTAAAAAAAAGAGACAACAGATATAACAATTAATAGAGAAATTGAGGTATATCTGAAGATGAAACTTTTATCCAGAACTGTCTATTAGTGACTTCCTCATCTCGTTGACAATGGAACTTGGTTGAGGCTCCCTCAATTTGAAAACGCTCTCGATGACTGATAATTCTGTGGCAGTTGTGTCTGAACCACAAAATGCAGTCCAGTCATTTGCCGTCAATCCCGTACCAATCACATCACTTCCACAGATTCACAGTTCCAGCCACTAAAGGGACCTGGAGAAGAGTCGAAAGTTCGTCCAAATCCTCTATAGATGTGTGTGGATGAACCTGCATAAGATTTTTCAGAGAATTCTTCACATTTGGAGAAATTTTCAATAATGAGACTATGCTTTGTTAAAAATGAACAAGGAGGTTTTAAAATTACCAAGCCACCGTTATTCGTGAAGCTACAGTTACTTCCCACGAGAACGTTACCGGCAACTGTTTGCCTAAAGACCTCTACTCCAAGAACATCAGAGATTAGCTCTTCAGTTTCCTGAGCAAAGAGAAGAGAATAAATTTCTGTCAGTAGACAATGAGGAATCGATGTGAGAACAAAGCCTCTACTCAAATGTATAACTTCCCAGAAAAAAAAAAGAACAATATATATATATATATGAATCGCCACTCAATGTGTCCCCATATTCTGTATGATGCACTCTTTTATTTGGATATGTGCGGCACAACATTGACATTTGACACTGAATTCGCTCACAAGAATCACAAAGTCACCATATTCATTCATAGTCCTCTAGCTAAGAATTCCCGGAGTAAAAAAGCATTTAGGTGGTATTTGACAATCCCTTGTGATGTTAAGTCAATCTCGCTCCTATTCTGTAGGGCTTAGAAGCAGACGCGTCAATTTACAAAAAAATGTAATCTAACTCACATAACTATATGGTCACATTTAAATTCGATAAAGAACAAAAATCCACTATCCTACAAATGCCTAATAAAACCCACAAAATAATTAAAAATCTGCCTCTTTTCCCTCTCCATTTTATTCACTCTTCGTCACTTTTCAACTTCTATCCATTTCCGATTGACATTTAAGTCGACTAACTCCACCAACAGCATCTTGCTGTCGTGTCGTCAACCATATGAAAGGTATGGGTTTTTAATGGTGTCTGTGGTGTGTCTTTGACGTGAACAAAATAATAAAAAATGTTAACACAGAAAAGATACCCGGTCAAGATCTGTATGTGTGAGAGCAACATGATCATTACAAGAAATTGTATTCCCCAGAGGTGACAGTCTCTCTTGTATACGTTGAACAACAACTTGGTCAGGAAGGCTGTTTCTCAAGTGCTGAAGTTCTTCAAAATACAAATTACAAAGTAAAAACATAAAGTCAATGAAGTAATTTGGAAATACACATCATCATCACATTGACATAAAGGACATCTAGAGGAGATTTGTAAAAATTGGAACAAACTTAATTTAATAAAGCGTCCTCACTAAGAAACTTGTATAGGCACAAACTTATTAATGTCTATAGCTACTGTTCCTTTAGTTTCAAACTTAATAAAGCGTCCTCACAAACTTTTTTTCATTTATTTGTGACTTGTTAGTGTCTTAGTCAGCCTACATGCATAATGATGTAGTTTAGTAGCTTACACAGGCAAAGATGAACAATCACATGACTCTCTACTACATATGGTGGGCAAGAAAACACATTAACTCATGATTCAAAAATTTATTATTGCACAATGATGGAGTAGCTAAATTCATGAACTTGTGTATACTTGATAACTCAATCTTACTCACCACAAAATATAAAAAGTGAACAGCAACATTCAAGTTGTTAATTTACCGACGTAGAAAGGAGGAAACACATCATATCAATTTAGAAGTGACTAGAACATGCACATAACTCAACTGACATATAAAACATGTACCTTCAAGTTCAACCTAAAAAAAGTTTGAATCTCCCTTCACACATATTTGGAAAAAAATGGCAGTGATGGCTAAAAATTACAAAAGAAATGTTTAGGCTTCAAACCGCATAATTCAAACACAAAATGCCGTCATAAAAAATTTGAGACTCTTATTGATCAAGGTAGTAACCCATTAACAATTTTTTTCATGTGGTCACGTCAGTCAGAGTCAGACATCAATAGTACAAAAGCTAGAATGAATGACCCTATAGTCAAAGTTTTTACAAGGGAGAATATATTAATTTGAATCAGAATTCCATCAACTCAATTCAGAACTCTCTGGTACAATAACAAAGAGAACATAGATATTCAAAGAGAAAATAAATAACACTATAAGAGATGAAATATAACCTAAACTACTGGGCATATTTGGCTATGGCGGGAAGGGAAAGAAAGGAAAAGAAAGGGATAAATGAAATAAAGTAAGAACAAATTAGTGAAAGATGTGAGGAAAGTAG
>JBBMEG010033551.1:0-21497 GCA_037832605.1 Cyclanthera cordifolia
ATAACTAAACCCACAAACAAATAAATAAATAAAATAGATATTCAAAGATTAAGGGATGCATAATGTAGGTTAGAACCATAGATATTTGAAAGGCAATAAATAGAACCCTAGATATTTGAAAGAACACACAAAACAAACACCAACACTTCCTTCAATTTGAAAGAACTAGATATTTGCTATAAACACCAACACTTCCTTTATTTGAAAGAATCCTAGATACTTGCTATAGTTTGGCTTCTTAGAGGCAAGTATTACTCTAAACAAAATACATAAACTATAGCAAACTAAAAAATAGTATTTTCCTTAGAAGAACTTCCCTATAAAAAGATATGGAATAATAGCAAACTAAAATATAACAAAAAAAACAAAGAAATTAGTACCATTGAAATGTAGTTTTTGACCGCAGGTAAAAGAGAAAAGAGAGCTAAGAAGAAGAAGAAAAGTAATGAAGTTTTTGAGGAAGAAGAAGAAGAAAGTGCTTGAAAAGTGAGTAGGGTTTCGATGAAAATTAGGGAGAAAAAGTTGAAATGAAGAAGAAAACAGAGAAGAAATGAGGGGAAAGGGGATCGATCTTTTTTAACCGAAAATAAAATAGAAGAATGGTGTCGGTCCAAGCTTTTGGTGTCGGTCAGACCGAAGCCAAAAGTAATTTGGACAGGTTATTTAGAAAGGAGAAATGGTGTCTGTTTTTTTTAAAAAACACGGACATTTGGTGTCGGTTTGACTGCTACCAAAAGTAATTTGGACCGTTTTTTTATAAGGGAAATGGTGTTGGTTTTTTTTTTTTAAAACACGGATATTTGGTATCGGTCAGACCGACACCAAATGATCGACACCAAATGTGACGACACCAAATATCCGTGTTTTTTTAAAAAAAATTGGATTGACCGACACCTTTTCCCTCTTTTGTAGTAGTGCACTAAACTATGTTGAACCCCTTCGCATTATAGAACAAGTGATTTTCATGGATATAATCGGTCATCTGTCATGTGATCCTTCACGACCTTGTTCGTAGTCCACAACTGGGACAAAAGATTCGTTCTACTCATGTGGTTACATCTTTCTCCTTTAGCGCCGTTGATTCTTCTTATGAACAAGTTATTTATAATAATCCCACTACAAACAGTGTCCTCTCAGACAAATGAGAGGTGAGAATCCTTTGTTCAAGCCTCTAAATAAGTTCTTAAGAGAACAACTCTACATCTTCTTGAATAATAGAGAATGCGTGAATTTCTTCTTGTGAAGTTGCGTTCTAAGCCACTCACTATGACAATCTTAACGTGGAAGACTTATTGACCTAGTGCTATTTGGCTGGTCTCACCATGTACATAAAATGACGCTTTCATAGAGTATGAGTTCACAACCCAATTAGAATGAAGATCACATCGATATATGATCATCCTAGCGAAGTAATTGATGCGAGTCTATAACAGAATTATTAAACTGATCATAATATACTTCTGATCTTCTCTTATCAAAAACTTTTTTTTGCATAGGCGCCCCTATTCACATGTCTCTACATGAACAACAAGGATCAGGTCATTTCTAACAATTATAAAGCAGGTCGTACCAACAGTGTCACTAGAATTTGTGCGCCATAATCCATATATTGTAGACATTTTAGGTTATCAACTTGGAACTAGAACCATTTGTATGTCCCACATACCTGTCCAAGTGTACATCCAATAATCATGGGCATATCATATTAATCCAATTAATGCGATAAGGTGGATGTTGTTTTCATATTAAATGCATAACTATCGAAAATAATAAACTTTATTAATAATCGAAATATAACATTAAATTCTTTATAAGACTAGGTCTTTAGGACATAACCTTTAATAATAGTCGTAATGTTGTATTGCACGACGGGAATTTGAGGGCTATGAAAGGTGAGTTATTATACTAAATTAATCATACAATGAATTTATATGAGTTTATTTATGATTCAGGGGATAAAGTGCATGCATCTAGGTCTAGTGCGTGAAACGAGATGGGTGACGTGGATTCCTCCTTCGGTTTATCAATGAAAGATGAATGTCGACCGTTCATGGGATTCTAAGAAGAGCATTCAAAGTGGGGGAATGAACTGTTCGTGATTGGAAGGCAGATGTTGCTGATGGGTTGGAGCAGGCGTGTCAATGCTTCGTCCTACTATGATAGAAGGCATGGCCTATTAGGGAGGATTTCAGGCACTTGTTGGTCTGTGACATGGAAGCGCTCCTTCAATTTTGGTGAAATATGATTCTATAGTTGTTATTAACATTATTGATGATTTTTTCCAAGATGTAACCAAACTAAGCAATTAGATTGCTAACATTCATGATATGATTGCTAGATTTAGGAATTCTTTTGTTTTTTTGTAGTAGCGTTTGTAACGAAGTTGCAAATATTATGGTTAAGTCAGGCAAATATTAAGGATGTACGTGGATTCAATTTTGAGTTAGGGAGAATCTTTCCCCTTAGATTGCCTTGTTGGTTGCTCGAGATCAGGCCATGGGTGGTTATTTGTTAATTAATATTTCTGTTATTTTTAACCAAAAAAAAGGACAATATATATGTTTGTTTCTTTTTCATTGGAGTTGGTGCTCTCTATCTCATACCAAACAGTTTTCAAAAAAATTAATTACAAGTGTTTGTCAAATAATTATGGAATATCATTGGTGGAGTATGGCTATGTATTGATCTTAGAATGCTCAGATGACAAATAGTTGATGTGACTAATTAAGTTTAAAAATTGGAAGAATGCTATATAATTTTGGTGTATAGTTTTAAGAGGAGACTAGCAAATTCTGTTAGATGTTTGGGTTAAAAACTTAATAAAAGAAAGCTTGTATTTTGCATCGTTTAGTGGTTGTAAATACAATTCTTTGGTGGTTATTGGTGAATAGGAGTACACAACGTACTCGAGTGCTTAATAATAGAAGTGCATGTAAGAACCGCATTAGGAATGTTAGAGTTGATTCCTAATGACTTGAGAACCCAAAACTCTTCAAGGAAATGGCTGTCACAGTTGCAAAATCAAATACAACAACAACAAAGTCCCAACCAAAGGAGAAAAACAACAAACTACATTTGATTCAACTACATTTGGAGAAGGAGAATTCAAACCTTTCATATATTAACCTCGTAACTGTATATTGTGTGAAAACATCCAACTTTATTCAACAACATTGTTTCATTCCCTAACTGAAATTTAGAAACCTAGATAAGAAGTTATTTAAAAAAAAGCCTAGCTAAAAAGACAGAAAGAGATAGTGCAAAAGAAGCTCAGTGCTGTTGTTTTTTGGGGGTTTTTTCTTCTGAAATAGCTATTTTCCTTGCCTCTTTATTGCCCCTTTAAGGACAGGATAAACTAGAAGGAGAGCAAAGGATAGAAGAAATATCTGTCCAAACATCTCCTCAAAATTCCTTTCCTTCACCACCTTCACCATCCCACCCACAAGGCAAATCATATTCCACAGAGCCATGAAAAATAGAGGAGTCATTAGCATAGCAGCTCCCTGCAAATCAAACTTACCCTTCTCGTATTGGTCGAGCTTTTCTTTATCTATTGCCTTGTTTGAAAGGTTCAACTCCATCTTCTTGGCTCCTGTTAACTTCATCACGGCATCTATAAGCCCAAACAAGCAAGCAGTAACTGACTTTACTACCCAGATTCTCAGCTCGTTCCACCACGTCGTTAAATTGCCTTCACTGGAGACAACTTCAATCAGGTGTTGTGAGAAGGAAGAAACTAGTATGGCAACAAACAAAGAAAACCATGGATCTGAAAGCTGCAAATTCAGAACAATCTGATATAAAATCCATGCAGGAAGATTTTTAGTTAAGTTTACTTCAAGAGTTTAGAAATGCTATTTACCTTCGGATACAAGGGGATACCTTTCAAGAAGCCCAATTGAGGAACCACCCCATACAAGACAAGAGCAAGTGAAAGCATGGAATGAAATGTTAAGTAGCCATAGGACATGCATTGGAGAATGGACATCCTCGAGATACCGTATGTGAGAGGACTAAACTTAGATAAAGCAACCAGCAACAACTCAGAGCTCCATTTTAGTATCTGAGCAGTGGTGTCCTTCATGTCGATAGGGCTGCAACCAAGAAAGCACGGTCGCTTTGGGTATAGATAAACAGAAGTCCATCCTTTGCATTGCAGCCGATACCCAGTGAAGGTGCTCTCTAGCAAACAGTCATACATTAATCCAATCTGAACAATCAAAACAGAAATGTAACTGAAGTTTCAACTTAACCATTTTGAAATCATTCAAGTGGTACACTTAAACTAAAACTAAATTTACAAGTTCACACTTAGAGGATATTATATAATATAATCTTTCATACAAATTTGTCAATTGTAAGTTTGAAAATTAGCACAAAACTAAATGAGTGACTATATCAAGCACTTGAACATATTCCTCCTAATAGGTAATACAATGTTAAACATAAAATAACAACTAGATTGGAAAGCTGAAACATATTTAATCTTTTCCACTTAATGAATTAACATGCTAGGAAAGAAAACTTGCCTTCTTGCCCCATTCTGTGTTTTCCTCATAAAAACATGAGGCTAAAGTTACAGCTTCATTCAACATCTCACCGGCCGGATATTTCTTTTCCGTCTTCAACGAGTCGATGAACTTTTGAGATTGGCCAAAAACTTTTTGTGGCTCCACATCAAATGTCTCTAGAGTTCATAAGAAATAAAGCAAAAAATTGCATTAGAAACAGAAGCCAACAACTTTAAGATTAAAACAGAGACACGTTGCACCTACCTTCCTGATTCGGACTCCCAAACAACGCTTTCCTCCTTAAGAAAAATCCAGTTCCACACATCACTGGCCCTCTTAACCCATCCATTCCACAATACTTGTCCTAAAATACAAAATCCACAAATTTGGCATTTTATCAAACACCTTATCTACAAAAAGCTACTTGTAAAAGCAAATGGTTCGGTGGATTCATTTACCCTGTAAGAAGATCTGTTTTGGTTGGCATAAATATCATTTTTACTAATATTGTAGAAAATTTGAGGGAATTGAACATATCCCAGAGAGTTGGAAACAGAGGAATCGAGATAGAAACACATGGCTTGTTTAACTGATGTTGGGTCATTGCAGTGCATGTCGCAATCTAAAATCAATAAGATAGGGTTATTGCTGATTAATCCGGAGACGCGAACCTGCGATTACGAGAATTAGGGTTGGGTTTAAAAGCAAAAATGATTACAAGTGATGGGCGGAATTGGAACTCACGAGGGAGTTGACATTGCCGGCTTTGTACCGGTGAGGAATTGAAGGTCTTCGTTCTCGTGAGACATAGATAAGCAATGGCAACCGAGAACCTTTTCCATCGTCCTTCCCATCGAGAATGATCTACAATGGTGATTAAAAATTAACCCAACAATGTGAATAAACTATCAACCCAACCCATCTAATTAATTTGATTGGTTGAATTTAGTTCAAAAAGAAAAAAAAAAAGAAAAAGAAAAAAAGATCTCCTGGTTGCTTTAGTTGTTTTCTATACTATGTTTCTTGTTCTTATAGCACAGGGAAAGGGGGTGTAAATTGAAGAAATCAAAGGGATACTTCTGATCCCCATGTGTAAATTTCTTATTTATTTTTTTTCTCAATTTTAAGCCCATTTTATATAGTATTACTTTCATTTTTACTTTGAAATCCTCATCTTTTCATTATTATATTCAATTGATTTAAATATAATAATGAACAAAAATTATACAATATATAAACATATTGATTTAAATAAATTCTTCTTTCAAGTATAAAATTGTATTTCATCTATAAATTTTTATTCAAAAAAAACCAAAAAAAACAATTTAGAGGCAAAATTATTAACATTCAAGATTTTTAATTGAAAGATTTCAATTATAGTGAAATTTTATTGATTCTTTATTTATGAAAAAAAAAAAGGGTTAATATATAATAATTTGAACTTATCTATTGAAAATTAAGAATTTAAAAATATAATAATTAAATTAATGTTATTAAAAATTTATAAGAGTATTTGGATGAATATGTGTGGAGTGATTAGAAATATAGAATTGTTTTGAGTGACTTTAAAGAAGAAAATGTAATAATAACCCGTTTTTTTGATATATTTAAAAAATGATCGTTTTTAATAATTTTATAAAAGAGCCAAATAAACCTTCTATAGGTGTGCCACATTTATTTTTTTTGATTTTTTCTTTTTTTTGTTAAAGAATATCAATAGTTGGGGGACATTAAAGTACACATGACCAAAAATGTTGCAAATATTATATTATTTCTTGTTTCCTTAGGCACATTTCGGGTGGGGGTTGGGTTGGGAAGGGTTCCTAATCTTGCGGTGGAGATTTCCCTTCAGAGAGCCGGATGAGGGGAGACCTTCACGTTCGGTTCGGAGGGCGAGGATATGCCAACCTGCATTTAGGGTGCAGGAAAATTATCCCACGATCAACCCATTTCTTTTTGTTAAAGAATATCAACACGCCTGCTTTTTTTCTTTTTTTTTTTTCTCTTCCATTTCTGTTTTGTTTTTCCCTGTTTCCATTTTTTTCTTCCTTTCGTCCGTTTTCATTTTTAGGTGCCTCAACTTTCTTTCTTTTTTTTTTTTTCTTCGAGGTTTTTAGAATTTTACTCAAACTATGAACTCTTGAAATGAATAAAATATTGTTTATCAACTGGTATTGTGTATATTTTATTTATGTGTATTTACTTTACTTTTAATATTTACATAGGTATTATCATAAATATCTATTTGATCTTTTTTATTATTGTTTGTTTAATCAATTATTTTACTTCATTTAATAATCAAAAAAATTATGTTTATTCTATTTTCATATTTATTTTCAAACTGTAGTTAAATAATTTGAAAAAGAAAATCATTCTTTATATCACGTATTTAAAAATATTTATAATTTTTTTTGATCATTTAACTGTAAAAAATTTTAAATTTCATAAACAATAACGAAATATAAATAAAATTTAAATATGTTGTTTCGTAAATAAGGAAAAAATGTATTTAATAAAATAAGAAATAAAACTGTGAAATGTTTAATTTTTTTTATTTTGAAATAAAAAATGTATTCAATTTAAAATATTATTTAGTAATTGTTTTACTTTTTATAAAACAATAATTACATCTGCATCTCATCAATCCCTTATTGAAATAATAATAATAATATTTAAGCTTCTTCTCTTTCTTTTATTTTCTACAACTTTTTTGTGAATAAATTTTATTTTTACAAAGAAATAAGTCTCAAATTTTCTTAAAATCGTAATCATTTAAATGATCTTTTCAGTATATTTTGTAATAAATAATTTTTGAAATGAAAGTGTACTTTATAGATGAATTTTGCTATTTGCATAATTTCTGGCTTTTAAATAATATAGCAAATCTTTTAAAATATATAATTTGGTAATATTCCACGAATTCATTAAACAAGCAACAAATAACAATAATACAAATCAAATATTTTATTATAATATTTAAACTTTTTATTTGTAATAAACTATTCATAAATAATATTGGGTAGATGAGAAAAAACAAAACAAAAGGAGTAAGTACAAAAAAGAGTGTACACCACGTGGGGTTCCCGCAGACATTGGTACAGACTTTGAGGAATTATTAAATTATTTTCTTGAGAAGTGTTTTTAAACTATTTGAAACTTCTGTACATGGATGGAAAGGAAACGAATAAGTAGAAAAATAAAATTTGAAATAAGTTTATTCCAATATTAGACAGACAAGATCATGAAAATGATACCTCGACCCGAGCGGATCTGTCCTTTAGAACGTGACTGTTGTTGTTTTTCATTCCAAATGTTTCCAAATCCTTCTTCATTGCTTCGTATTTCATCTGCTTTTCAAAATCATTCACGATCGTACCAAAATACTATTAATATTTCAGGTTTTTTAATAATTATGATTCAATATTATTTAATTAGAAATAAACGGAAAAAAAAAATAACAAAAATAGGACCTTAATCTGTTTCTCGTCAGCTGAGAATTTGTGATCTCGATAACTCCGCTCATCGTCCGCCAGAGATGAGAAGAAAACTTCAGGGCATCTGGAATTGATTCCGTACTCCTTACAGAACGGAATCCACTCCTTAGCGAAGCAACCAGCTTGTTTCATTGCATACAGCGTCACCGGGGATCCGCTGTCGTCGGAGAGATACACCGCAAGCTTCTCCGGCGGATAATCCAGACCCAAACACGACAACACCGTGTTCATCACCTCCACCGTCGGCTCTTTCTCCGGATCCGCCGTGCACACGAACACGTCCACTCCCCGAAACTCCTCCTCGCCGGGGAGGTTTTCCGGCGACACGGACCGGGACACCGGCCGCCATCGGAACGACTGAGCAAGCATCCAAATGAACGCGAAGAGGAGTTCGGCGACGGTGAGGAGTCCCCATAGGAGGGGAGAGGCGACGGCGTTGCGGCGGAATGCGACGGTGGTCCGGTAGTAGAAAAGGAGGAGAACCGCCGTGAAGTGGATGAACATGTGAAATCGATTGAAAAGTATGGTCCATTGGTTCACTGTGAGTGTATGCAGCGAAAATGTGGTCGCCATAGATTTGAAAACCTAATGTCTTAGCAATTAGAGAAGATAAATTTAAGAGATTGGACTCAAAACCTAATTCCTACAAGCGTTCTTATAGCATTGCACATACACTATATCTATGGGTTTTTTTTTTAATTATTATTATTAGAACTTTTTTAAAAAGATAGGAGTTGATATAATCAATTACTTATTTGAGAATTGATATTAATAGTCGCTAAATGATATATTTAATTTGATCGAGTGGTTTAATGAAGAGTTAAGATCGGTTATTTACTACCAAATACAATATTTAAGGAATAGTACTGTTTTACCATTCTTTTCTAAAAACACAAACCTAGCCTATATTAATTTGAGAAAATTGTACAAACCACCGCTAAATTATGTTGTTCATTACAATTATACACTTAAACTATTCATTTGATCAATTACACTCTTTAAAATTTAATAAATATTGCAATATATTTCCAAAGTTAAATCTGAATAATATATTATAGGTTACAATTGTCATATCTAAAAAAAAAAAAAATTATTTATCTTCTTCAATATTCTATTATCTCTCTTGTGTTTGTTCCACCAATATGAAAATTAATAAAAATGTATATAAAATGTAAAGTGTTTTTCCAGATCTATTAAAAGACGTGTAGTTGGGGTAATAATTTTGTTATAGGAAAAATATATCCTGAAATACCTGGACAAAACCAAACCTCCCCCACGGGAGTCGGCCAAGGGAGGTCTTAACCCTAGGGGTCGTTGAAGCCCCCGAAAACCCCCAGGGTTTCCCAAAGAAGCTCAGGACCCCTAGGGGGTTGGCTAATGGAGGCCAGAACGCCAACTTTAAGAGGGCAAGCCATGGAAATCAAGGTTGATCGAGTCCAAAGTCGATCTATAGGGAGCGGTCGAAGGTGAGCACCCCCTATAAGGGTAGAAAATCGTGGATGTTAGGAATCTACTAAGAGTTGACCGAGTCCAAGTGACGGCTGGATCTGTCGATAATGGCGAAGAGTTAAACTAAAGGTGAACGCCTCCTTTTAAGAAAGCAAGCCTGGAGGTCAAGGTTGACCGAGTCCAAAGCCAATTTCCAAGGGGGCCGTCAAAGGGTGAACACCCCCAAAGAGGAGAAAGTCGTGGAGGTCAAGACTCCTCTAAGAGCCGACAAAATCTAAGTGACAACTGGATTTACTGATAACGGCTAGGAGTTAGACCGAAGGTGAACATCCCCTGAAGGGACAAGCCAAAACCAATCCCTGAGAGGACAATCGAAGGTGAACACCCCCCTAAAGAAGGCATGCCATGAAGGTCAGGACTCCCCTAAGAGTTGACCTAGTCCAAGTAATATCCTAGGTCATTGCACCTTTAAGAGGTAATATCCGGGAGATACATCAAGAAGGCTCACACTTCTAAGAGGTCAATCATGGAAGTGACGATCCACAAGGGTTGACCGAGTCCAAGTAATCCCCGAGAAAAGACTGTTACACCCTTAAGATGTAACGGTCAAGGGTTACGCCAGTATTCATTTTCAACTTAATGGCTGCGTTACAAACAACTGACCATTTAGTGAGCTCCAGCGGTTCTACAAGTCTTGCAGTTATAAAAGATCAAGGAATTCTTTATTTCAAGCAAAGAAATTTCGATCTAATAAACCCTCTATAAGCTCACTCAAATTTCCTACTGACTTAAGAATTAGAGGCCTTGCGACTCACACCACACCGGTGTACTAAAGTTTTTTTCATCTTGCAGAAAATTTCGTCATTGGTAAACAAATCTTTACCGTAGATTCTGGTTGACCATATTTTCAGTATCAACAGTTGGCATCATTTGTTGGGACGATTTTGTGTTTCATCTTAAAAGCAAGATCCTTTCATTTTTCTTTGAAGATGACGAACAACCTAAATCATAAAAACCACATCATCAACAGAGAGTCAGACGACTAGCATGCTTCAAGGAGAGTTGCCATCAAAAGTAAGGAGTAAGATCTAATTGTGAATCACTTGGAACATGAGGAAGACTAGGCAAGGAGCAGAGTAAGCTGATCCGAGGCTCACAGCCTTGGAAGAAAAAGTGCAAGAAGTGACCGAGAACCTAAGTGTGTTGATAAAGTTACTCGAATAACCCCATCCGACCTTGGCTCTCATTTTTTAGAACCAGCAAACACCATAAGAGGTAGGGCACATCTACCTGCTATGGAGCAAGCCCCAGCGAAAAGATCTACAAAATTGGTGTGGAACCCTACGAGAGACAAAGCCCTAGACACCGAGGCTCTGAGAGAGGTTCCCTCCCAACAACCAAGATTGGTCGATCTTCTTTGACTGGAGTAACGATCGAAGAAGGGAGCACTAAGTGCACCAAGTTGCTCTCGAAGTAGAGGAGGTCGTTCCATAACACATTCAATTAGGAGCAGCCAATTGTGGAGCAGTCTGCAAAAGATATGTATTCAGCATCTGGTAGTTCTAAGTGCTCGTGTAACATGATTAAATTTGGGAACGAACTGAGGAACGATGATCAACTAGCAACGAAAAGAGGGGGTGCCCAACGAAGCTGTAGACCAACCTTGGTTAGCTCAGTTATGCATTCTCCAATACCAGCTGGGTGATATAAAGAAAGCACAAGACCAAGACGGGCTCGACTTGGACAATCTAGTCGATCAGGTTGATACTCCTTTCACTGATGAAATCATGGAGGAACTAGTTCTGGTGAAGTTTAGATTGTCGACAATGAAGTCCTACGATGGGTCCAAAGATCCTGTAGAGCACTTAGACACATTTCGATCATAAATGGAACTTCATGGAGTTCTAGATGAAATTAAGTGTCGATCTTTCTCTTTTACACTCACAGGATTGGAAAGAAGGTAGTTTTGGAAACTCAAAAGAAAACTATGCATGTCATTCCGAGAGCTAGCCAGAGCACTCATCATCCAATTCTAAGGTGGGCGAAATTAAATGAAAAATGTTACACATTTATTGACTGTGAGACAAAAGAGCCATTCGACCCTACGTGAGTACATGACACCCTTAAAAAACGAGGCACTGCAAGTAGAAAGATACATCGATGATATAGCTCTAATAACACTCATGTCAGAAAAGAAAGTCCCACTTACATATGTGGAGCTACTCATTCTGGCACAAAAATACTTGAATGCTGAAGAGTTGGTGAATTCCCAAGGGAACATTGAAGAAAGGCATTAAGCTCTAGAACGCGAGAAGGCTACTACTCAGCAAGAATCCAATCTCAAGTAATCATGTAGCGGAAGGAGAAGTATGATCAAAAGAGGGTACCTACCAGTCGATTTGAAAAGTACACTCTGACCGTGATATCAGTCGAGTAGATCCTGATGAAGATCAAGAACAAAGAGGTGTTGAGATAGCCTGGAAAAATCAAGGCACGAACTAACAAGTGAAATAAGTGTAAATATTGCCTATTTCACAAAGATCACTGTCATGCGACGTCAGACTGCCACGACCTAAAAGAGACCATATAGTCTCTCATTCGAAGAAGACAACTGAAATAGTACGTTGATGAAGGTGATAAAGTGTCCTAGTCCCCTAACAAAAAGAGAAGAAGTGAAGAATCACCACCACCACGAGAGATCTGAACTATCGAATGAGAATCTGCAGGAGGCAGGTTCAACGAGAGCTATGGAAGAGAAGTTGGTCCTAGGAAAGGCTGTCCAAAAGATAGCACCTGAGAAACGTCAATCCTTAGAATTAGACTTGCGTACTCATCTTAGAAGAGCTGAACGAGGCAAAAAAGAACCTTAAAACCAAGCTAGAAAGCTTGGAATGGTCATGGTCGGAAGAGCCCCACAAGCACTGTGAGCGCACCGTACCACATCCAGAACATCAACAAACAAAACCCCTTACTCTTTAGGATTTGGAGTGGAAGCAGCAACCGAGTCGAGATAAACCTCTCATCCTTAGATATTGAGTATTTTGACACATAACAAAGTAACCAACAATTGCAGATGAGTTTGGGTCTCCTATAAGAAATAAGTGGTGCAACCCTCCTAAAGATCACAAAAGTTCGACAATGGAATTCCTGGGTAGCGTTGGAAAGAACCTTACTAGGTCACCAAAGTCGCATGCCCAAGCACTCACTAGCTTGAAAATATGGACTCGAAAAAGATCCTCCATCCTTGGACCATATACATTTGAGAAATAGTTTTCAATAAAAATGTAGTCCAAGTTTCTATCATTCTATGAAAAGCTCTCTAAATTTAAGTTATAAGTCTACTGATTTATCATACTTTAAAGCTTAAATTGGAGATAAGCAAGAGTAGAGAATTGATCCACATTTTATTGTAAAATTTCAAGTGATAAAAAGCTTTAACATAAGCATACAACACTTGAAGAAAAAGTGTTTTGTTTCAAAAAATGAAAAGAACTACACGAAAAAAAAAAAAATTAAAGTCATCAGGTGCTCACAGCGTTGCACCTGCTAGAACTTAGCCTACTGAGTTCCTCTTGGACAAAATCAGTCCCAACTGGAGGAGCGCAAATGAGAATGTCATTTTCGAGCACACCTTAGAAGATGTGGGAATCATAAGTAACATGCATCAAATGACTAGGAAGTCTAGGATCGAAGGTCTGTAAAGAGGGAGGTCTGTAAAGAGGGGCCAACAACCTTTGTTTTAGTTCTGGCGAAAGGGACTTGAGACTAGCAAGAGGTTACCATAGCTAATCTTCTCTTGAATTTGGTTAAACGCCCAACCGATAGTAGTTGTGCCAACATTGTTCTCTAGTTTTACAAAGGCAGAAGAGTCTTTCACCAAATTTGTCAAGTATGAGGCATTCTTCATCTTCCCCTCAGCAGAAGCCAACTCCCGATGAAGTTGAACAATAGTAGATAAGTCTTCCTTGCTAGTACGAGCAACAAGACTCTGGGCCACCTCGGTGAAAGTCCAGAAGTCAGCCAAGGCGATCTCATCAACACATTGAGCCTAATGAGCTTGGGTCAAGTCCTACTTGAGTTGATCAATGCTAGAAGACCAAGAAGAGCACGTATGGTGCAAGTCCTCTAAAAGGTGCAGAGAAGCTGAAGCAAAGGATATAAAGGCCAGCAATCAAAAAAAAGAAACAAAACAAAGTCAGTCTAAAACTTAGACAAAAAATATGACAAAGTTTGTGTAGCCTTAGAGGCTGTCGACTCCAAAGAACACGTTCCAAGTGTTGGGAGCCTCTTGCGGCGGAGCTAACCCGACCATGTTCAAGAATTCTTGAAGAGAAGAAATCAAAGGTAGCTGAACCCATCTCCCAAATATGATGACATAAAACGCCACTACACCTGGAGGAGGCTGACTTTTACATTTCCTTAAAGGTAGGAAGCCTAAAGGTTATATTCGACGAAACAAGGTACTCTGCCCAAAGCCTATCTAAGTCATGTTGGGTCAATGTTGAAGCAATCAGTTCAGACCCGAACCTGACTACCAAACTTTATGCCGAGTCCTCTTTTGAGAAGAGAAATCTAAGATAGGGCACACTTCATTCTTGTAATCAGAAGATGGACCCGTGAGCAAAATTCAAAAAGGTACCTATGAAGAAGCAAAATTTTGGAAAAGTGCTTAAATAGGGGAAAGTCTCTACAAAGAGAGCCTACTTAGTCAAAATTCCAAACAAGTGCTTAAAAAGGGGCAAGTCTCTACAAAGAGAGCCTACTTAGTCAAAATTTCAAAAAAGTGCTAAAGGGTGGAAAGTCTCTACAAAGAGAGTGTATCCAGCCAAAATTTCAAAAAGAAAGTATAAAGGGGTGAGTCTCTGAAAAGAGAGCCTACTAAGCCAAAATTTCAAAAAGAAAGTCTAAATGATTGAGTCTCTAAAAAGAGAGCCTACTTAGCCAAAGTTTTGAAAAGAATGCCTAAAATGGGTGAATCTCTAAAAAAATCCTAATTAGCCACAATTTTGAAAATGTGCCTAAAGTGACAACTCCACAAGGAGAACCTACTTGACCAAAATTTAGAAAAAGTGCTAAAAAGTGGCTAGACTAAAAAAAGAGAGCCTACTTAACTTGAAAATCTTAAGTTATAAATTACTCCTCAAAATCCGACAACTTTGAAAATGAAGAGTTGGGGTAATGTTATAAGCAAAATATGTTCCGGAATACTCGGACAAGTCCAAACCCCTTAGGGGCCGGCCAAGTAGTCTTGGACCCCTGAGTAGTCGCCCAAAATAGGCTAAGGACCCCCATTGGGTCGGCCAAAGTAGGCCAGGAACCCGCCGGGGATCACCCAAAGTAGGTCAGGACCCCTCAAGATTATCCAAAGGAGGCCAGGACTCCAAGAGTTCGGCCAAGTCAGTCCGGCCCTTCCGAGAGTCACTCAAAGTAGGTCGGGACCTCTTGGGGTCAGTCAAAAAATGTCATAACCCCCGGGAATCTGTCGAAGTAGGCTAGGACTCCCTGCGGGTCGGCCAAGTCAGTCTGGCCCCTCTAGGGGTCAGCCCTTGCAGCCTCGACTCTCTAAGGGTCGGCCAAAGAAAGCGAACAACCCTTAGGAGAAAGCCATGGAGGTTAGGACTTTCTTGGGAGTCGACCGAGTCCAAGTGACGACTAGATCCGAGAATAACGAACATGAGTTACGACAAAGGTAAACACCCCCTTTAAAGAAGGCAAGCCATGGAGGTCAAAGTTGACCGAGTCCAAAGTCCATCTCTGAAGGGACGGTTGAAGGTGAATATCCCCCAAAGCAGGAAAAGCCGTAGAGGTTAGAACTCTTCTAAGAGCCGACCGAGTTTAAGTGACCATTGGATTTATCTTTAACGACCAGGAGTAACTATAACATCCCGAAGTTTTCAAGCTTTAAATCAAATTTTATAATTTAAAATAAATTAAGTAGTTGTTAAAAATTGTATTAGTTATTATTCGAGAGGTTTATTAAGGGTTGTAAAATTAATTAAATCGAAGTATTTATAGATTAAATTAGATTAATCAAATTCCAATCAAATGCTGCCAGTATCAAATCATTTAATTGATTTGACTTTTTTTATTATAGAAAAATTAAGCCTTTTTTTCTCTTCTTTATCGATGAATTGTCGCTTCTCCACGTTTTCTCTTCCTCGTTCTCTCTCTTCGTTCACGCACACAAGGAGTGCTGGAGAAAAACCGCCGCCCATCTCTCTGTTATGCCAATCAAATCCAGCCAGCCCACCCCCGATTTGGGCTGTGCAAAGCCGAACCCACGCCATAGCAGTATTATGGAGGCAGACTAGAAGTTCGTGATGGCAACGTGGTTGTTTGTGCAAAGCCGAACCCATGCCATAGCAGTATTTTGAATGAGGGACTAGGACACTTTATCACCTTCATCAACGTACTATTTCACTTTATCACCTAGCCTAGAAGTTCATAAACTAACTATTTAGGATTGGCTAAATCCAACTATTTCAAGAGTAACCCCCGACGTAGCAGATCTGAGTTTCAAGGGTTTAGGATTTAGGTACTTGGAGGCAGACTAGAAGTTCTGCAAGCGAGACTAAATGGTTAGTTTATGAACTTTTGAGATAGTGTCTGATGGCATGTCATCCTTAAAGTGAGAAGTTGAGTGGAACACTATTGACTTATCACACCATAAGGTGGATGGTCAAGTACTAGACCAGGTTGAGTAAGACTTCTCGACTAGTATGCCAGAAGGTTTGTGTACTGGGATCTTGATTGCGAGCTCCTAGACTCCAGTGTGTTG
The DNA here is from genome assembly GCA_037832605.1 of Cyclanthera cordifolia. Lineage (NCBI taxonomy): Eukaryota > Viridiplantae > Streptophyta > Magnoliopsida > Cucurbitales > Cucurbitaceae > Cyclanthera > Cyclanthera cordifolia. The sequence continues at coordinate 16,233 of JBBMEG010033551.1, forward strand.
ATTTGTGTCTCCTTAATGTTGAGTTTGTGCTAGGTTGAGTTACACTTGGCCAACTTAACCTGTTGCTTTGTTATTTTGAGCTAGTGGTGCCTGAGTGTTCCTGGGTTGTAGTAATGAGTTGGTAGTTACACTTGGAGGTTGTGTTTACCTAAGGATTGTGTTAGTTGAAGCTATTGTTTGAGGGTTTTGGTTTTAAGATGAGTTATTAAACTCGTGATGGCAACTTGAGAAATTAAGTGTAGCCTTGTTGTTGTTTTTTATGCTATTACTGAAAGAAAAAAAAGTTTGTTTTGAGTTTCTTAACCTTTTAAGGTTGTAGCTTGTGGATCGAGGTGTCCTGGCATGAGATGTTTCGGTTGTGCACTTCTGGTGAGAAAAGGAAGAGCTTGTGGTAGCTGATTGCATTCATTAAGATGAAGAGTTGCATTGCTATTATAATAAGCCACTTGCTAGAAATCGAGTTTGAGTTTGGAGCCTCAACGTTTGTTGTTGCCTTTGAGGTAAATTGGTGGAGCATTGGAACCCTATGGTGGTTTGTATTGCTAGACGTTGTCATTTGATCAACATGGTATGTTACCAAGATTTTGAAAGTTATTTTTATTCAGTAGAGGTTTGGTTACCTCTTGGCAAGTTGTTAGTTTTGTTGACTTGTGGATGCTTTGAGAGTGGTTGTTGGTTGACCACACATGTTGGATAAGTTGTTGCAGGGTAGTGTTGTCTATTCCTTAAGAGTAATTGTTTTTATTAGTTTGAGCTTTGAAGTACAATATTCTTGATGAATTAGTTAGTAAGCCTGAGATTGTTAGTCCAAGAAGTTGATTGGTTCTACTAAGTCAATGGTTCTTAAAGATGATGCTCTAAGAGCGAGTTGGTTTGTCGCTCATGTTGATTTTGAGTAATAGTGTAGCATCCATGAGATGTTTCCCTGAATCGAAAGTTGAGACTGATTCCAAGTTTTTGAGGTAAGCCTTGAAGTTCCTTGTTGAGAATGAAGGTTTGAGAAGTTGAAGTTGAGACGGTTGTAAGTACCCGACTAGCTAAGGAAGGCTTTAGACAATGATTGTTAAGTTTGAAGTTCGTAAAGTCGTTGAAAAAAGCAGTAGAAGGCTTGGTTGTTAAATATTGGTTATCTGGAGAAAAAAAAGAGAGCAGTATGTTGCTTTGTTAATCAAGGTTGGTGCAAAGTTCAATGTGGTGCTTCTAACTTTGTGATTAAGAGTTCAGGTAGTTGTGCCTTAAGAGGTTCTCGGAGTTCTTGGTATTTCGAGATTGGTTCATAGATCTGTTGTTGGTATCAACTGTTGAGAAGTTGGTTGTTTTTAGTGTACCATGAAATGGTTTCTACAAGTTATATCTCTAGAATGGTCATAGTTTTCACCAATTGAGGTTTTCCTTAGAGAGTTCTAGCTGAGCTGTGGGAGTTTTGCCACCTGTTGTACACCTGACCCGAGTTTGTGGTATTTGTTGTGAGGTCGAGTGGCTAGTGTGAGTGTGTTGCCAGTATTTGTGAGGCATGAATTGCAAAATGGTTTTTCATAGTGTTCAAGAGAGAGAAGTCTCTTAAGGTACTGTCATGAGAGGTTAGGGTGAACAGTGTTGGTAAGAGCTCGTTTTTATGAGACGTAGTTGAAAATTCGAGGTTTAGGGTTGGATTCTCATAGGATACCTCAAGTTGATTTTTTGAGTTGTGGTTGGAGACAATTGCTGGCTTTTAAAGACAAGTTGTGTCTTGCGCAGGTCATTCTTTGTTGCTGCCTCAGCGGACATCATGCAAGTGACGTTTCCTTGTGTCAATGGTTCGAGCAAAATTTTGGAGTTGCTTGTTCTTTTGAGGCTTTTATAGGAGCGAGATTTGTTGCTTTGATTATTGTGCCAATAAAGTTTGTGCTCAGGTAAGAAAAAAAATTGTTGTTCTGCTTGGTGATAGCTTGTTGGTAGGGTCGAGGTGGGACCCTAAGTGATTGGCATTTTTACTGTTGGATGGATTGAAATTTCATTGTAGTTTCATTGTTTAGGATTTTGTTTAGGTTGTAAGTTTTGTGGGGAGGGTGAGCATCGCTCTTGTAGTGTTTGAGTTTTGCTTGGTTTGGAGTTGATGCTAGTTAGCTAGAGGTTTTGTGGTGAATTTTAGTTTGTTTATGTATTATTCTAATTTGATGCCAAGCTTTCTATTAGTTGTGGTACTTGAGGAGTACTGTTGGGGTTAGTACGGATGGAGACCCCGATTTCTTCGAGTGTTGAATGACGATTTTAGAGTGTTCGTTCCCTAAAGAGTAATCGATGGTACAATTTTAGCTTGTCTCGAACTAGCGAAATATGATTTGACCTCGGTGGTCAGTTGTTAGCGTTTTCTCAGGCGGTTGGAACCTGAGTTCTATTGGATCTCAGCTGTAATTTAGAGGATCTTATGTTACTTTTCAGTTGTTACCTTGAGAAGTTAACCGGAAGCTCTCTTGTTGTTAAAGACTGTCGGTCGCCTTGGTTAGGTGATGTTTGTTCAAGGATTGTTGTTTTTGTTGTTACCGTGTCCTTGAGATTGTTCGTAGTTGAGTAGTAGTTCGAGATTAGTTCAGTTATGCAATGTGACTCAAGGATTAAAGCGATGAGTCTCGTTGTTTATGGGACATGTTGGAAGTGTCTCTATTTGACCTTATAAGAAAAAATTGCTTGCAAGAGTTTTGATTCTTGTAACGCTTGGATCATTTAGGATCTGGTGGGATGGTTTTGCCCTCATGCTTGTAGAATATTGTGTTGGGTTTTACAGTTTGTAGCTAGTGAGCCCAGCTTGGATAGTTGAAAGTTAATTTCGGTTTGCTGTATGGCGTTTCTGAGTGGTTCTTGCCTATTTTAGTGGTTGGGTGTTGTGTTACGTGGTTGTTTGACCTTAGACAACTTTTTGAGGACGAAAGTTTTTCTAACGGATAGTATTATAACAACCCGAAGTTTTCAAGCATTAAATCAAAATTTCTAATTTAAAATAAATTAAGTAGTTGTTTAAAATTGCATTAGTTATTATTCTAGAGGTTTATTAAGGGTTGTAAAATTAATTAAATAGAAGTATTTATAGATTAAATTGGATTAATCTAATTTCAATCAAATGGTCCCAATATCAAATCATTTAATTTATTTGACTTTTTTTTATTAAAGAAAAATTAAGCCTTTCTCTCCCTTATCGATCAATTGTTGCTCCTCCACGTTTTCTCTCCTCGTTCACGCACAGGGAGTGCAGGAGAAAAATTGCTGCCCATCTGTCTCTGTCGTGTCAATCAAATTCGGCCAGCCCAGTCCCGATTTGCGCAGTCAAAGTCGAACCCACGCTGCCACGTTAATTGGTCGTGACTAAGCTGTGAGAGTTTGCTAAATTATTGATTTTTGGCACATGATTTTAGATCTCTGTTGTGATTGGTTGAGATTTCAGAATTATATTTTTTGGCTATTTTTTAGATTATAACCTTGATAAGAATTCTCCTGTGCATTCTAACTAATTATTTTGCCGTAGGCTTTTTGCCATTTTTGTTGTCTTCTATATTAAATTCTTTGTTGTGATTGGTAAATGTATTTATTGTGGCTTTTTGTAAACGTATTTATTGTGATGGATAAACGTTTTTATTGTGGTAGACCTTTTGACATTTTTGTTGGTATAAAAAATGTTGAAGCTAAACGGATTTATTGTGGCAGAGCCATTTTTGTTGGCCATGATTTAAATATTGAAGCTTTTGTATTAAATTTGTGAGACATCTAGGGTGAGATTAACTTGATTAATTTCATTTGAGTCATGAGTTATTGAACCTTTGGCTAAGTTTTTGGCTAAGTTTTATCAGCTTTGACCGGGTCTCGAGACCCGAGAAACCGTTTTTTGAAAGTCTAGTCTCTTGAATGGTTTCGTAGTCCTGAGTCCGTTTTTAATGGTCGTAAGTGCTAATTCTAACCCGTTTATTTGTTAGGGCTATTTTTAAGTTCAAACTTCGTGATTCGAGGGTTTTGGCTTTAAGGAGCTGATTTTGGAATTTCGGCTTGGTAAGGAACCATTACCCCTTCTCCTTGTCCGTGTGTAATAACATGTATGCATGTTGATTGAGCTTGTTCTTATCTTGTTGATTTTTGTGTTTCTATGATAACTGCTACGTGAATATGATTTGAGTGTACTTGTACGTATTATGTTATTTCGAGTTATTGTTGATGCTTGTTAGGTCGTGATGTTGTGCAGTGAACTAGTCTAACATTGCTTTATGTATTGTGATATATATATATATATATATATATATATATATATATATATGTGTATGTATATATATGTGTGTGTTGGATTGAAATGTTCCAAAGGAAACCCTAGTTATTTTAATGTTCCAAAAGGAACTTGAGTTTTTGAGATGTTCTAAGGGAGCTAGAGTTTTTGAGATGTTCCAAAAGAGAGGGAATGATATTCCTCATCGCGAGCTACGGTTAGGTCAGCCGTGTAGGGGATTTGTCAAGTGTCGGGCGAGGGAATGATATTCCTCATCGCGGTAGTGTCAGGGACCGGGTGGCCACCCGGTTAGCCATACCTACCCAGAGTTCGCTTGACTTTTCCCAAGAGTCGTGTTTAGGAGTGAGGGTGTGGGCGATATCCCACTACGGAGGGTGCGTATACTACCTCTTCACACGAGCGATCGAGGTCTGGCGGTGACCAGATTGCTTCGGCTCACCGAGATGCTCTCACACTAGCATGGGTTACCAATATTTCTAAGAGTCGAAGGACTTCGCTAAGATTATTTTTAGATTTACAATTTAAGCCGATAGACTTCTCTAGTTTTGACATTGATATTTATTATTATTTTCTGGCTTGTATTGTATTATGTGACATGCTCTTTTGAATGTATACATGTTGAACCCCGACTTGGGGCCTCTTACTGAGTTTCGCGACTCATTCTTTCCATTGTGGATTTCCTCAGGTACTTGGACTAGGATGTTAACCAGATTGTTGTTTGAATATGGGGACGTTCCACTAGAGTCTAGGAAAAGTCCTAACATGTTTTGAATTCCAAATTTTTTTTGTAATAAGTGAAATTTATTGCTTACTTAAATGATTTGAGATCACACGTTGGTTTATTCGTTAAATTGGTTTTTTTTAACTGATTTTCATGCATTTGGAGTTAAGTAAGATCTCTGGTTTTATTCTTTGAAAACCTGTGTCTTTACAGTTATGCTGAAGGTACCTACCTTAAGGCGAGGGGGGGGGGGGGGGGCAAACCCTGAAAATTAAGACCCCTCCAAAATTCGCTTGAA